>CALYLW010001807.1:0-90681 GCA_944989445.1 Ampullaceana balthica
ACCGATGTTCACGCGCGGTGTTTTGATTTATTCGTGCTGTAGTTTGTGTCCGTTCTGTCTCCACTTTCTTTGCACTCTCCATGAGCAAGTCTGCGGCGTATGCTACGCCGCGGGGGTCTAGTTTCATGATAATTATAAATCCTCAAAGCCTATTTTTACATCGTTCCCTTTTCAAAAATTAAAATATAAGCAAAAACAATAACGTCATATAATATTTTTAAACAAAATCGATCGCAGAGCCAACTAACTTACATCCATACAGACAACGGGAATCAATATACATAATTAAAATAAGTAACTTATCCGTGTTTGATAAATACGAAATATTAAACTTACTGAAATGTACACAAAGTATTTCATAATAATTATAAATCATCAAATCCTATTTTTAAATCGTTCCCTTTTCAAAAACTAAAATATGAGCCTAAAACAATGACGTCATATAATATTTTTATACAAAATCGATCGCAGCGCCACCTAACAGCATTATTACATACATACATACATACAGACCACGGGAATTGTGTATATTAATATATTACTTTATGAAAAATTAACGCCATAAATAATACCCTGATTTTTTATGGTGGTTTATTTTTTTGTTTTTATATGTATGTGTGAATGTTTTAAAATACATTGACACATTTCAATTTTGTATTTCTGCAAATAGTGGCCATCATATAGGACTACGAGTATTTATGTCTGCAAATAGTGGCCTTCATATACTACTACGAGTATTTATGTCTGCAAATAGTGGCCTTCATATAGGACTACGAGTATTTATGTCTGAAAATAGTGGCCTTCATATAGGACTACGAGTATTTATGTCTGCAAATAGTGGCCTTCATATAGGACAACGAGTATTTATGTCTGCAAATAGTGGCCTTCATATACTACTACGAGTATTTATGTCTGCAAATAGTGGCCTTCATATAGGACTACGAGTATTTATGTCTGCAAATAGTGGCCTTCATATAGGACTACGAGTATTTATGTCTGAAAATAGTGGCCTTCATATAGGACTACGAGTATTTATGTCTGCAAATAGTGGCCTTCATATTGGACTACGAGTATTTATGTCTGCAAATAGTGGCCTTCATATTGGACTACGAGTATTTATGTCTGCAAATAGTGGCCTTCATATACTACTACGAGTATTTATGTCTGCAAATAGTGGCCTTCATATACTACTACGAGTATTTATGTCTACAAATAGTGGCCTTCATATAGGACTATGAGTTTTTATGTCTGCAAATAGTGACCTTCATATAGAACTACGAGTATTTATGTCTGCAAATAGTGGCCTTCATATACTACTACGAGTATTTATGTCTGAAAATAGTGGCCTTCATATAGGACTACGAGTATTTATGTCTACAAATAGTGATCTTCATATACTACTACGAGTATTTATGTCTGAAAATAGTGGCCTTCATATAGGACTACGAGTATTTATGTCTGCAAATAGTGGCCTTCATATAGGACTACGAGTATTTATGTCTACAAATAGTGGCCTTCATATAGGACTACGAGTATTTATGTCTACAAATAGTGGCCTTCATATAGGACTACGAGTATTTATGTCTGCAAATAGTGGCCTTCATATACTACTACGAGTATTTATGTCTGCAAATAGTGACCTTCATATAGGACTACGAGTATTTATGTCTACAAATAGTGGCCTTCATATAGGACTACGAGTATTTATGTCTGCAAATAGTGGCCTTCATATAGGACTACGAGTATTTATGTCTGCAAATAGTGGCCTTCATATACTACTACGAGTATTTATGTCTGCAAATAGTGACCTTCATATAGGACTACGAGTATTTATGTCTGCAAATAGTGGCCTTCATATAGGACTACGAGTATTTATGTCTGAAAATAGTGGCCTTCATATACTACTACGAGTATTTATGTCTGAAAATAGTGGCCTTCATATAGGACTACGAGTATTTATGTCTACAAATAGTGGCCTTCATATAGGACTACGAGTATTTATGTCTGCAAATAGTGGCCTTCATATAGGACTACGAGTATTTATGTCTGCAAATAGTGGCCTTCATATAGGACTACGAGTATTTATGTCTGCAAATAGTGGCCTTCATATACTACTACGAGTATTTATGTCTGCAAATAGTGACCTTCATATATGACTACGAGTATTTATGTCTGAAAATAGTGGCCTTCTTATAGGACTACGAGTATTTATGTCTGCAAATAGTGACCTTCATATAGGACTACGAGTATTTATGTCTGCAAATAGTGGCCTTCAAATAGGACTACGAGTATTTATCTTTTTAAGCGAATTAAAAAAAGTTTTTTTTTAAAGTCTGTTTTGACACTGTTAACTTTAATGTAATTGTTTAGAAATATTAAGTAAATAATATTTTGTTTCATTCAAAATAAGATACATGTAGTTCTATCTTATTTTTTTGCTCAGTGTTACTTAATTTGAAATACATATAATTTACATGAGTTAAATAGCTGGGCCAAGAGTGAAACCAGATCAATAAGAAGTACGCTACATCGTTTTAGGTGGTAAAGGGTAATTTAAAATTAGAATGTAAAAAAAAAGAATAATAAAATATAAAGGATTTTCAAATAAAAAATTTAAAAAATTAGCTGAGTTCAGTACATTCTGGCTTATAATACTGTGACAATGCTACAGATATTTTGTTTTAAATATATAAAACCGGGCAAGGCTGTTTCACTTAATTGGGTAAAACTAAGTGTGTGTGTAAAGGCGCGGCAAAATATATTATTTGTATGAAGAAAAGTGATTTGTGTTCCAAACAATGGCATATATTTGTTAGGTTGGAGCTTTATGTTATTTAAATATGCGCAGCATTTTTTAATATGTTGTATATAAGAAATGAAGGACGTTGTATTTATAGATGAATGCTAGTAAAATACATACTATTTACGCTTTAATGGAAAGACGGATAACTTATCTTTCAAATTCTTCGCTTCTTAAATATAATTTAAAAACTTTGTAAAACATGTTAAAATTGATTACTGTATTTATGTTGCTTCAATATTACGTGCGATTGTTTAGGAGCGATTACTTTCATCAATTGTCACGAAGGAAAAGATGGATTAAAAGAACTCGCCGGGGCTTCTTAAGAAAATGGATTATGGATAGGAATAATATGTACTGAGTAACAGTGAGGCTAATGGGTGGCACATATAGAGGGGCACATTTATGAGTATATAGAGAGGCACATTTATAAGTATAAAGAGGGGCACATTTATAAGTATATAGAGGGCACATTTATCAAGTATATAGGGGGACACATTTATAAATTTATAGAGTGACCCCTTGTAGGTTACTTTTTATTTTTAGGGGCAGGCGTTAATAATGTCGCCCAAATTTTTGGTGGCACTAACTCTATCTTATAGCCACTGTTAATATGTTTTAAGCAAATCACTTGTGTTAAATTTTAAGTCCAATCATTATGAGACTACTTTTGGAATCATATAAACAAGTGTCCTAGGGATAGACAAATAATCAAACTTAAATCTTAATATAAGATTTGGTAAACTTTGCGAGTCTAACTGAGAAAATGTTTGTTTTTTTTAAATTTAAATTTAAACCGGGCAGGCTCTTAAAAATAATAATTCGCATAAAATTAAACTTATATATATATAACAATGCACTAGTAACTGTATTCGATGCGTGTAGCAAAAGATTAGCGATTAAAACAACTGAAAATATTAGTTAGGTGAGAGATTTATTTACCTTTAATAGTACACGCAGTTGTTTAGACTGTCCGTAAGGAAAACATGGATTGCAAAGAAATTATCGAAGTTTTTAAAGATGAAAAAGAATACAAACAGGAGAATTAAGAACTTGGAGAGAACTAAACCATTAAAAGTAAAACTAAATATAAGATCAATGCAAGAGCAGTAACACATTTTGTGATCATCAATATTGTTGTCATCATGAGAGAATACTACAATGAGTAGAAATTGTACAATAATGTAAACAACAAAGACAATATAAATACGCAATTGTTTTTTCTCCCATGAATTTACTCATTGTATTAACGTTCTATTACTTATAATTAATCTGTAAAATGAAGACTAGGTGAATGTAGAGCATGCAAATCATTAACAAGGTATCCCTAACTAAAGGGATCGAAGTCAAGTGGCAAGCCACTTGGATAAAATATAACTTTTTTATCACGACCAAAAAAACAGCAAAAACACGTCTAATAAAAATTAAACAGGCAAATTTAGTTTAGTTATTAAATACATTTCAATGCTTTTAATATTTTAAAAATTTAATTCGATTTTTAAGATTATTCATTTTTTCGAACTTTATTTTACAATGCGAGTTTTTAATTTAATCCAAATGAAACTTTTACCAAACACAAAATATATTTGTTATGTTTCTTAGATTTAAAATTAAATTTTAATTGATTTTTAAAATGTATTACTCTTCTCTTATAAGTTTTGTTAGCGCAAACTCAGAATTAATACGTCAGCACCGGTGCTTTGTAGTGCGTTAAATGCAGGAAAAACAATATCAATGCACGTCCAAAATGATTAAATTAATGTAAAAACATAACGTGTTCTCCTCATAATATGCCTACCGTATATACTCGTTCGCAAGTCGACCATTTTTGGACAAAATCAAGGGGGAAAAAGTTGGGTTGGACGCTTACGAGCGAGTCATTAACGTATTTCTGCATGGATATTGAATATCGGTGTTGTTATTGTAGATCATGAAAGTCCTTTTCTTCATTCTGCAAGATTCGACTGCTCTACCAAAAGCTATAAATACCATTATACCTCTGCACTTAATTTATGTAATAATTTTATTTATTTTTCAGAACGTTTTAATAAATTGTTTTACAAATTTCTGTTTTCAACAACTATTTTTAATGTACGCGCTTTTTACCGAGGATTTTTAAAAAAAAATCCTAACTCTTTCCTAAGGAAAGAGCACAAGACAAAGATAGGACGTACAAAGTAAACAATCATAATGACCGATCCAGCTACTAGTTTAAATATGTTTGAGCTGTCCTATTCTTTTTTGGTTTTAATACTTTTCTCTTCCAAAAGTGTGTGTGTGTGTGGGGGGGTCGGCTTATAAACAAACGGTCTATTGAACGAGTATATAGTACATTATTTCTCCATTTTTATAGTTAAAGGATATTTTATTGCATGTGCGACGACCCCCCCCCCACACACACACACTCCTTTCTCCACTCCTATTCCCACCATACTTAACAACAAAAAAAAACCCATTAAAAAACTGCTAGATGCTTGGGTTTAAGAAATCGTTGAATGATTTTCAATATAAAAATAAAAATAGGGTGATAGGTCCACTCAGTTATGGAAAGTACCGGAAAATTTGGTGAATTATAACAGTTGTCAGCTATGAACTAGAAATAACCCATCATGTCATCATACGATTACAGCCCTTTATCTTTATAAAACTTTGTTAAGTGCCCGCCCCCCCCATAAAAAATCACTTTGGCATCCCTCTGCTCATTGTTTTTACACCATTGTACTGTACTATAAGTGTAGTTCAATGTCATCATTTTTACATCGCTGATTTATTACATCTAAATACATGAGTACTGCATAATCAAAGAAGTATAAGGCTAAATAGCAGGCATGACGGTGAAAATTTTGAGGCCTTTCGAACGGGTAAACCGGGTACCCGTTTAAATTTGGGACGGGTACCCGGGCAGCATTTTTCAACAATATTGACAGGCCTACTCATAATCAGACTAATGGTTAACAAATAGTCTTTGGATAGATTTTTTCAATGAAATAATAATAAAAAAGATTTAACAAGAGTTAAGAAAAGTAAATCTAAGTTACTGATGTGTCTTTGAAAAAGTAAATCTAAGTTACTGATGTGTCTTTGAAAAAGTAAATCTAAGTTACTGATGTGTCTTTGAAAAAGTAAATCTAAGTTACTGATGTGTCTTTGAAAAAGTAAATCTAAGTTACTGATGTGTCTTTGAAAAAGTAAATCTAAGTTACTGATGTGTCTTTGAAAAAGTAAATCTAAGTTAATGATGTGTCTTTTTAAATGAATCTATTGGAAAAAAGTAGACACAAAACAACGAGTTACTGACTTGTCTTCAACAACGACTTACTGACTTGTTTTCTTAATATACATTTTTATAAATTTATGTCTCATATAATAATGTCATGATAGAATCATTTATGTTATATAAGGACACATGAAATTAGTAATTTATATAATTACTTTCCATCACACAATTAAAAAGTAAATTATTTAAACGACTAAAGCCTACTGTCAGTGTGAGTTTAAATGACTAAAGCCTACTGCAAATGTGAGTTTAAACAACTAAAGCATACTGCCAATGTGAGTTTAAGCGACTAACGCCTACTGTCAATGTGAGTTTAAACGACTAAAGCCTATTGTCAATGTGAGTTTAAACGACTAAAGCCTACTGTCAATGTGAGTTTAAACGACTAAAGCCTACTGTCAATGTGAGTTTAAACGACTAAAAGCCTACTGTCAATGTGAGTTTAAAACGACTAAAGCCTACTGTCAATATGAGTTTAAACGACTAAAGCCTACTGTCAATGTGAGTTTAAACGCTGCTATAAAGAAATGTCTGGACACTTTGTTTAAAGTGGCTTAAATAAATGAAACAAATGTCTCAAAAGTCTTGAACGTTACATAATATTTGAGATTAAGGAGAATGGGAGATTTCATCTTATGGTTTAGGTGAGAAACAAACATACAATTGGTCATCCGACTGTTTGTATTTACTGAACTATAGTAAAAAACATGGGTATATCGCTAGTGTATTTATACTTTATGTAGTTGACGTTAGCTTTAAACTCTTGTTAGTGTTGATTATTCAAATGTTACTTTTGTAAAATTTCTTTGGAAATAAACCCTTGAAATATTAGATTCATGTGATAGTAACAACTGAGCTTTCTTCTAATAAATATCGGTATATACAAATTTAAACGTGTAATTTTTTTTTATGAAGGAAAGGGCATATTTAAGCGAGATCACGTTATATTTACAAATTTATATACTTATTTTGGACGTGTATTAATTTGTGTTTCCCGTTATAACGCACTACATTGCACCGATACTTATGTAGTTAATATCTTTTGGTGTTGACAAAACTGGAACATTGTTAAAAAATTTGAAAATCTTATTTTTAAAAATTCATCAAATGTAAAATTAAATCTATTAGACATAACAATAATAACTTGCTCGCTATCTTACGAGGAAGTGGGTTAAAAATCGATCCAAAGTTTTGGCGACAAGCAAGCAAGGGCGCAAGCAACCAGACACCACGAGTTAATATAAAGGATTTAAAAAGTCACGGTACTTTTTATGGCTTTAATTTTTCACAAACTAAAATATAAATAATATAAAAGCCCAGGTCACTCATTCTCTCTTTTCGTAACCCTGAGGTACAAGTACAACAGTCCATAGCAGTTAAAAAAGAAACGTATCATTTTGGTTTCGAGATTAACAGAGCGTGTGGTGTTTCTCGCTGTAAAATATTAGATGACGTCATTGTTTGAGTTTATATTCTAATTTTGGAAAAGGAAACGATGTGAAAAGAGTTTATAAGGATTTATAATTATAAAATACTTTGTGTACATTTCAGGAAGTTTAATATTTCGTATTTATCAAACAAGGATAAGTTATTTGGGCTTTTGAAAAAAGTGGTCGCCATGGGCGCCCTACAAGCACTAGTCTTTAAATAATGACGCAACGCCGTGAAATATTATGGTTTTTGTTCTATATGTAATTAAATTTCAACAATCATGAATTTACCCAGAGGATGAAAGAAGTGAGGAAAAAGGTTTAGCCAGAGGAAGAAATAAGTAAGGGCACAGGTTTAGCCAGAGGAAGAAAGAAGTAAGGGCAAAGATTATCTAGAGGAAGAAAGAAGTAAGGGCAAAGGTTTAGCCAGAGGAAGAAAAAAGTAAGGGCAAAGGTTTAGCCAGAGGAAGAAAGAAGTAAGGGCAAAGGTTTAGCCAGAGGAAGAAAGAAGTAAGGGCAAAGGTTTAGCCAGAGGAAGAAAGAAGTAAGGGCAAATGTTTAGCCAGAGGAAGAAAGAAGTAAGGGCAAAGGTTTGGCCTGCCCCGAGCTGACATTTTATAGGGTTGGCTTATTCTTCGGCGTTAATTCAAAAACAACTGAACTAAAAAAAAACGTTGAATTTACACCTACAGATGCCTTAATATACCTAACAACGGCCTTCATACACATGACTGTCTTATACACCTAAACACTGCCTTCATACACCTAACAACGGCCTTATATACCTAAACACTGCCTTCATACACCTAACAACTGCCTTTATAGACCTAACAACTGCTTTTATACACGCAACAACTGCCTGTATACACCTAACAACTGCCTTAATACACACAACAACTGACTGTATACACACTGAAATTAAATTTATACACCAACTACTGCCTTTATACACACACCTTATCTTCTTTTATACACTTGAGTAGAGCTGATCTAGAACAGGTTAGACTTGAGGTGGCGGCCATTAAAAATTAAATAATAACCAGCAGTAAAGTCAAACATTGGACTTACATTTTTTTCGATAAATGTACATTCGTCAATTGGATATTGGTTCGATTAATTTTACCACGGAATGTTCCAAGAGATGCTATGTGGAGAGGACTGACTATAATTTAGCTTTCAATTATCAGCTGTAGCGGATTATTTGATGAAACTTTCATGTTATGTTTCCTGTTGATGTATCAGCGTCGAATTTACAATAGCTTAAATTTATTTATTTGTACTAATGCATGCAAGTACGACCCACGGTGTAGCATACGCCGCAGCTTTGCTCATCATAGATAGTGCAATGAACGATGAGAATACGGAAACAAACAGCAGCACGAAGAAATGAAAAAATAGCGAGTAAAAGTGGAGACATGCGCACTGAGGTTTTTGTTACCCGCCCCCACCCTTTATTACTACCATCCCTTATACATAAACTGTGATTGGCCGACCCTAGCGAGGGTTATTCATGTTTAGGGTTGTTAATTTCATGTTGTTGTTTTTTGGCAAACCGGTTAATGATTATGTAACTCCGATTTTAAACCGATTATCGTTTTATAGGTGACTTTATGGAAATTAGGGTTGTACCGGATTTCGCCTGCTGCTCTGGCAAATCCGGAATCCGGCCATATTTACAAAACCGGCTCCGGCAGAAATTTGCTTCATAAATCCGTCCTAATCCGACTTGCCAGATTTGTGATAAAATATTTATTAATTATAGCTCCGGCTCCGGCAAATCTGGAATGCGGCAATTTTTACAAATCTGGCTCGGGGTTTGATCCCAGGACTTTCCGCGTGCGAGGCGGACGTGATAACCAATACATTACGAATCAATACGTTATTCTGTGAAAATGAATAACGCGACTGAAAGGCAAGTGAACGCAAGAAGATTTGTTGCCATCCACTTCGAGTACATTTATGAGGTGTGGGTCGATTAATCGTTGAAAAAAAATTAATAGTTAAAAAATGTTAATGATTAATTGAGAATTTAATCGTTAATTTCCGCAGCCCAAGTCTATATGTATCATTTTTAAGGCAAAATTTCATAAAAATTAAATAAAAGATACGAGTCAATATGTAAATGTAGGTATATTTAGAAGGATGTATCTTATCAGCCATATTTTAATTCTTCGTTAACTTAAGGCAGCTTATTGGACTTGAAAAAGCAAAAACTGTTACGTAATTTTAATATGCTAACAATTTTGAGAACATAATGATTCGACTTTATTTAATTTTAAAAAAAATTTTTTGTTTGCTAATATCTAATCTAATTTAAAAATAGAATATTACTCATTGAGCTAAGACGCTTACCGGATCTAGAAATGACCAGGAATAACTATAATGTATCTCTAATTTTAGAGATCGAAATCAAGTGGCATGCACTTGTGGAGACGATAGGTGCAAAATTGTACTGTAAAAGATGAACATGACATTAATTAATATTAACTAGGAAGTTGTAATTTCCTAGTTTTTCAAGAAACATAAATAAAAGCAAAATTTAAATCTGATTTTTATATAAATATTTAATTTTTACAAACCTTTTACAAAATACATAAAACTAAACATTCTCCTTACAAAGCTTGGAACAAAATTTTCTCATATAAATTTTAATTACACTTTCATATTTATTGTAATTACACTTTGATATAAAATTTAAACAAATATAATTTTTTATTAATATTGCAATTTAATTTTCTAAAAATTACATTAACATCAGTGCTGTATCGTGCGGCGCTGAAAATAAATATTATTTTAATGCACATCTAATATGATAACATGACGTCATTTAAAAATTATTTGTCTTGATTTTACAGACTGGCAAAATATATTCTTCTTTTATATGATTATTATGATGTGCCAGGTTTGGAAAGACATTGGCTAACATGAACTTCTATTTCTCTCTGTTGTTATCTGTTTCAAGGAAGACGTTATTGCTTACACTTTTGTTTGTTATCCATTCAGTCAGGCTCTCAAAGTATGCTATATATATTAGGGCTGAGGAAATTAACGATTAATTTCTCGATTAATCGTTCACAATTTTTAACTACTAAATATTTTTTAACGATTAATCGACCCGTCACTTACAAATTATTTGAAGTCAAAAATAGCGACCGATAAATAATAAATTTCCTGACGATTACACGAACATTTTGGTTTTAAATTATTGATTGACGGGAATGTTCAAAATGTTGATAAATTTTGCCTACCATAGTTCTAACACTTCGCCTTATTATCAAACCAAATGAATAGCGTATTATGCTAATGGCAGTAAATGGCGACAGATCTTCTGATGAATTACTGCGTTAAAAAATGGAGATGAAAGTTCCCGAATCCATTAACCCTCTACAATGGTGGAAACTTAATGAACACCGATATCCGATAAAGTCATTCCTTGCCAAGACCATTTTGTGCATACCAGTTAGGCTACCTCAGTTCCATGTGAATTATTGTTCAGCTCGGCTGGTTATATTTTCAATGAGACCTGCTCACCACTTGAACCAAATTATGTCAACACTCTTGTCTTTTTGCGTAGTTAAAAGATTGGTTAAAAGATGACATAGAAAGGAGACATTCAAGTGTTATTTAGATTTTTAGCAAGAACGTTTAATAAGTGAATTTTATGACATCATAAATTTTAATTTTTGGCTTTCATCGAAACTCTAAGTTTTATTGATATTTATTGTGATCGATTGTGGGATTTAATGTGAGATATAAAATTTGATTAACTAACACAAAAGTTCTTAGTCCCCCTGTGTGACTATTTAGTTTGTGACTAAAAAATTATTTTCTGCTTTTTCATGCGAGAATCTACATTCCTCACTGCAGCTGGGCCTCATTCTTTTAAAAAAGTTTTGTTGTTCATTTTATTTTCTACTTTTACGCGTTAACAAAAAATTTGTAAAACGTAATGTCATTCATGAAGTCCTGTTTAATGTCCTGTTAGCCAAGTTCCTCTAGAAACGAAATGTGTGAGCAAAATTTGAAATTTTCTATAAAAATAAACTTACACATTCTTAACTCCTTTCCATATGTGCGCTGATCCACTTAGCAGAAATTTTTTTTTCCACAACACTTGCATTGTCTATATGAGACATTCTAATAATTTCGCTTGTTCTATCTGGAATGATTTTCTATACACACTACACATATCATATATACAACACGACTATGCATCACGGGAAGTATGCAGGGGCGAAATTTCGTTTTTGCAAGTAATAGTTATTAAAATAAAGGAAAAAAAAATAAATATTACAATGTTTTTTTCCGGCAAATGAATAATTTTCATTATCCTGTTAACATTTTCAACATTTTGGGTTCGTAAATAACGAAAACCACCCCCTACCCCCGACCAGGCTGTCGATTCAAAAACTGATGTTTTGTTCCTGCAATAGAATACTTTTATTATGAATAATATTTAAATATATTTCATAGAAGTAAAATGATATAATTATTCCTTAATCGTCATTTATATAAAGGGTTATGTGATAATAATTTTGGGATGGCAAGATAAAGAGCCGTATTACCAACTCTGGTTATTACCAGCTCTGGTTATTACCAACTCTGGTTATTACCAGCTCTGGTTATTACCAACTCTGGTTATTACCAACTCTGGTTATTACCAACTCTTGTTATTACCAGCTCTGGTTATTACCAACTCTTGTTATTACCAACTCTTGTTATTACCAACTCTTGTTATTACCAACTCTGGTTATGACCAGCTCTGGTTATTACCAACAAATAACTACTACAGCTCTATGTTTTTAAAGAGAAAAATAACAAGTCATGGGATGACGTAACTTTAATTGGACCTAATATTTTAATTATATGCGGATTTTAAAAAAATAATATTTTGATTTATTTTTTTCTGTACTCATACTCCTACTGACGGTTAGAGAATTTAAAATTAAACTCCAATAAATTATAATTTTTCACCTTGAAACCTGGTTATCGCTCTCCTCAAAGACAAAACAAAGTTCCGACTTTACAATATGTAGAAAAATGTGGAAAAGTTTCTGGACAGTTTGAATTCAATTTCATCAGTGGGCTACGTACATTTCTTTGGTAAAGTATTGGATTTTGATTTATTAAGTTCCATCTTATCATCTTTGGAATCAAAAGACGAAATGTGGACTCTCTACTCATTCTGGTGCTTAAAGAGAGTTAACAAATAAGTTTATTGTGGATTTTATACTATTGGTTTCAAATAAACGACTGATCTTACACTTACATCTTTTGCTACGATTTATAAATGGCTTTGCTTGTTTTATGCCTGTGCTTAAATGTATGTTTCTATTTAATATTTTGTTAGTAAGCTGAATTTTAAGTTGCTATTTTCCGGATTAATGGATGGATGGTTGGATGAATGGATGGATGGATGGATGGATGAATGGATGGATGGATGGATGGATGGATGGATGGATGGATGGATGGATGGATGGATGGATGGATGAATGGATGGATGGATGAATAGATGGATGGATCATTGGATGGATGCATGCTATTCCTATCAATTTTTATTTTTTTTTAAACTTTAAAAAAAATATTTTTTTCCTTATTTTCCAAATAATTTCTAAATTATTGTAACTGTTAACTTATCATATAAGTCTTTATTCCAATCTTCCCTTTCCGTTCCTTCTTTGCGGCAGGGTCTAATCATACAACATATTGAAATGAAATAGAGATAAGTTTCTAAAATTCCTCACATTAACAAACAACCTCAAGGATTTAAATCACCACATGGTGTCAAACTACTCACCAGTCCCCATTCTCTTTGTTATTAACACAGTGACTATAAAATGTCTACACTCCTTTTTATTAACACAGTGACTATAAAATGTCTACACTCCTTTTTATTAACACAGTGACTATAAAATGTCTACACTCCTTGTTATTAACACAGTGAATATAAAATGTCTACACTCCTTGTTATTAACACAGTGACTATAAAATTTCTACACTCCTTGTTATTAACACAGTGACTATAAAATGTCTACACTCCTTGTTATTAACACAGTGACTATAAAATGTCAACACTCCTTGTTATTAACACAGTGACTATAAAATGTCTACACTCCTTCTTATTAACACAGTGAATATAAAATGTCTACACTCCTTGTTATTAACATAGTGATTATAAAATGTCTACGCTCCTTGTTATTAACACAGTGACTATAAAATGTCTACACTCCTTGTTATTAACACAGTGACTATAAAATGTCTACACTCCTTGTTATTAACACAGTGACTATAAAATGTCTACACTCCTTGTTATTAACACAGTGACTATAAACTGTCTACACTCCTTGTTATTAACACAGTGACTATAAAATGTCTACACTCCTTCTTATTAACACAGTGAATATAAAATGTCTACACTCCTTGTTATTAACACAGTGATTATAAAATGTCTACACTCCTTGTTATTAACACAGTGAATATAAAATGTCTACACTACTTGTTATTAACACAGTGACTATAAAATGTCTACACTCCTTGTTATTAACACAGTGACTATAAAATGTCTACACTCCTTGTTATTAACACAGTGACTATAAAATGTCTACACTCCTTGTTATTAACACAGTGACTATACAATGTCTACACTCCTTGTTATTAACACAGTGACTATAAAATGTCTACACTCCTTGTTATTAACACAGTGACTATAAAATGTCTACACTCCTTGTTATTAACACAGTGACTATAAAATGTCTACACTCCTTGTTATTAACACAGTGACCATAAAATGTCTACACTCCTTGTTATTAACACAGTGACTATAAAATGTCTACACTCATTGTTATTAACACAGTGACTATAAGTCGTCTTCAGTTTTCACTCTCCCATTGAAGAAGATATTTATTAAAACATATCTGTTGAGACTGTATTTAAAACAAAATGCAAATATAAACATTAAAAAAAAATTTCTTGGATTACATGACTTATGAATCAAAATGTACGACTTGTTTGATAACTATAAAATTAGAAATAAATATACATCCATAGAGACAAATAAAGACACAGTTTATTGGTGGTCTATTTGTACCACATTGAAGTTAACAATTTAAAGAAATATATGATTCAAATATAGAATGAAATAAGACTGTTTCTTCGACATTGTTTATGTATAGAGGGCCATATTACATGAAGAAATATTTGCTTGGCATGGATAAAGGTTATAAACAAAATTGACGCACTATGAGATTAAATACATGCTTTTCCTTTTAAATCATTTAGTTGTATTTTCTAATTGGCTAATGGATCACTTTAGGAACAAGTAGTACCAGAAGTGGGCTGACAAAACGACTTCCAGGCGGTATTCGCTAACATGTCCAGTCCAAGCCGTTCAGACCAGTGGTGGAGTTTGAGTCGCAATTTCCAGAGTTTAGTGGCACAAATGCGAACATTGCACTGTCCAAATAACTCACATTTTAACAGGCTAGACCATAACAGGGACTCGAACTGCCGTCATTGCAGCCAAGCCTCTGAAACAGTAATACACCTGTTAATTTTGTGTCCTGCGCTAGACATAGCCGGGGAGGTTGGGGAGGCAAAAAGAGTCTCACGTGGAGACAATGTTACATGGCACTGCTCAGCAGATGAAACAGGTTGCACATGTATTAGCCAATGCCTTAAGAGACTAAGTTCAGGACAAAAGAATATGTAGAAGTTGTATTTTCTTTTTTAAAGTTTCCATGACTTGTATTTTTTTTTGAAGTTGACATCTTGATAATCAAGCATTTATAAAATTAAATGTATTATTGCATTATTAGAAATAATGATAGTTCTTTGAAACGAATTACTTAATACGACTACAAGGGGTAAGGGAATTATGGAAAACAGCTACCAACAAAGTTAAAAAGTAAGTGTTTTGTCCAGCGAGCCGGGACACTGCTACATTACAGAAATTGACTTGCCGTGAGTTGACTTATTGCATACGAGATGATTGATAGAGGTAATCCATCAATACATTGACATATGATGATATCCCTATATTTAGAGATCGAAATCAAGTGACATGCACTTACAAAATGATGAATTAAAATCCGGGGATAATGAGCACAGCAAATAAATTAATAATAATAATAATAATAAATTGATTATTTATATAGCGCTGTATCCCAGTAAGGAACTGGGCTCACAGCGCTTTACATGAAAGAAATAACATACCTATAAGTATTAAATTAACTTTCATATCACAACAAACACACAAAATTACAGTACATTATACATAAGCTACGTTAATCATTTACAAGAAATGTTGTTTCATCAATTTTGAAAATAAATTTTGAAAAGATGTGTCTTAAGTGCAGTCTTGAAGGACTTGGTTGTTTGAATACCACGTATGTGTAATGGAAGAGAATTCCATTGTTTGGCTGCACAAAAAGAGAACGACCTTTCACCAAATGTTTTGGTGCGTGTTGTTGGAACAGAGAGAACGCGTGTGTCTGCAGAAGATCGTAGCTGGCGAGTGGGTGAGTAGACCGACAAAAGTTCAGTAAGATACGATGGGCATGAGTCCGAAAAGAAGTTGTGACAGAGAACGGCCAGTTTGTAATCAATACGGGCTTGTATAGGCAGCCAATGAAGTGAGCGAAGAAGTGGAGTAACATGGTCATGTTTTTTTGCCTTGAGCACCAGTCTGGCAGCTGAATTTTGAACTTTCTGTATTCTTTCAATGCATTGTTTTGGCGCACCTGACAGAAGAGAATTACATAAACTTTTATCTAAATGAATGTTATAATTTCATAGTTTTTAATTACATTACAATAAAACAAAATTAAAATGTGATTTTCTAAAAGAATACTATTTTTTATATATAATTTTTAAAAAACATAAAATGAAACATTTTGGTTACACGGGTTACTAATTAAAAGTCTAAACATCTTTTTATCAAACAAGTACAGATTAGTTGGGCTTTTGAAAAAGGTCGGCGCCGTATGCGAACCAAACAAAAGTGCATTTTTTTCAAAATAAACAGATTTCAGCTGAAAACTTCCGTCATTTTTGACGGTTATAAATATATTTCAATCAGGAGCTTCAGGCTATCTAACATGTTTTTATTCGTGTATGATGTTTCTGTATTTATTTAATTGTGATGTAACTGTCATCATTTGAGTATATTTATTAACTAAGTTTGATTACAGTTTACAATACAAGTGCCTTTAATTACTGCGTTAATGAGAACACGAAGTCTCAATTTAAAAAAAAATTATAATACATTTAAATTTTGTGTAAATGAAGTGTAACAAATAGACAAGAAAAAGACGTTGCTAAGTGTGCTCGTTGTAATAATTGCATATAATAAGTTTTCAGACTACGCCTCTAAAAAAAGACGGCAATAAACCAGTATAATGAAATAAAGTACAAAAGCCGATGGTACTTAACAAATATAAAACAATGTACAAATTTATGTAAAGTGAAATAAATTGCTGTTTCACATCGACTACACAACATTCTGTCTTACGGTACTTAATACCTACTCTGTTAATTGTACTTGGGTTTCCGTCAAAGCTACAGTCAAGAAAAAAATCGTTCAAACTATAACTTACAAAATCACAGTTTAACCTTTCTTTGACGCGTAACATAACTTGTTTGGTTTGATAACTCTCTACATGTTCTGCCAACTTTTGTTTAGTATTTAATATTTTTATTTCTCTGTTGCTGAAAGTAAGGAATTGTGTACCGTGTTATATTGTTTTAATTTGCAGTATGATGCATGTTGTTGTCCTTGTTTTTCCCTTGCTTAATAAATCAATAGATTGTTGGATTGAAAAAAGTAGCAAATAATAAAGAAAACAGAGTAATAAAAAACAGGCTACAAACTACAAAGAAGGAAAATATTTACCTACAACATCATATGTTTTAAAAACAAAGTATAATCATAAGAATAATAACATCACACATTATTTATTATTTATAAAACATATATCATATATCACACAAATAACAAACGACGAATACTGACTTCGAGAAAAAATTATTTACTTACTTATAAAAGAGATTTCTAACTCTAAAAATCTATTTTAAGTAATACAAATTACGCAATATACATAGCTGCAATACAAAATTGTCCAATAATATATATACATAAATTCATAAATATATAAAATACAATAAAACAATAATATTCTCATCAGGCTTAAACTACCATTACCATGATAAATTCTTTATAAACAATATCATAATCATCATCGCCTGTTGTCCCATTTGGGCCAAAGGCCACAAACAAAGGCTCCCAAGACATCCCGGTCCAGCGCCAGTCTCTCGAACTGTCCCCAGCTGTGCCCACGCTTTTAAGTGACCGCTTCCAGTTCCCTTCTCCAAGTCGTTCTGGGTTGACCTCTTTTTCCTCTTGCCTTGGGGGCTCCAAATGAGGGCTTGTCTTATACTGGGTGTAGGCTTTCTGAGGGTGTGGCCAATTCATCTCCATCTGTGCTGGCATATTATATCTTTAACTGGTTCGTGTTGAGTGCGCGGCCAGAGGTCCTCGTTGTTAATGACTTTGGGCCAGCGGATTCGAAGAATCATTCGGAGAAATGAGTTAAAAAATGTTTGTAACTTTTTGAACTGGCATCTGTTGTTCGCCATGTTTCTGTCCCATATATAAAGACAGACTTCACTGTGGTGTATCAACATTATATAATCCTAATAGAACTGGCTGCTGTTGTACGCCATGTTTCTGTCCCATATATAAAGACAGACTTCACTGTGGTGTATCAACATTAAATAATCCTAATATTAACAGAAATAATGTAGCAGTGTAGACACAAGACAATGTTAATATCCATTTTTTAAAAATTTTATCCTTAATCCTATTTTAAGAAATATGGCAAATCTATTAATAGCCTTAACTAGGAAACCGAGTTTGTTCTCATTTTGTTCAGTGTAATCTGGGGGTATGATGTTCCCTGTTCCTTGACCCCAGAGGGTTCGACCCTGCTTGTTCGACCACAGGACGTTTAGACAGTATCGATTCAACAACGTGACATTATTCTATTTTATTTGGTTCTATTTTATGGTAGTTCCAAATTTCCCATTTCTCTAAGGTAAGTCAAGTCGTTGTTGTGTGTGTATGTTTGTAATGCTCGTTCCAAACATTCCTGCAGCTGACAGCGAACTACTAATAGTATAGTTTATGTTTTTATTTACCAATACAAAGATTACCTAGTAATAGTTTAGTTTATGTTTTATTTACCCATACCAAGATTAGATAGTAATAGTTTAGTTTATGTTTTATTTACCCATCCCAAGATTAGATAGTAATAGTTTAGTTTATGTTTTATTTACCCATCTTTGAGATTAGCTAGTAATAGTTTAGTTTATGTTTTATTTACCCATACCAAGATTAGCTAGTAATAGTTTAGTTTATGTTTTATTTACCCATACCAAGATTAGCTAGTAATAGTTTAGTTTAATTTTATTTTTACCTATACCAAGATTATATAGTAATAGTTTAGTTTATGTTTTATTTACCCATCCCAAGATTAGCTAGTAATAGTTTAGTTTATGTTTTATTTATCCAGCCCAAGATTAGCTAGTAATAGTTTAGTTTATGTTTTATTTATCCAGCCCAAGATTAGCTAGTAATAGTTTAGTTTATGTTTTATTTATCCAGCCCAAGATTAGCTAGTAATAGTTTAGTTTATGTTTTATTTATCCAGCCCAAGATTAGCTAGTAATAGTTTAGTTTATGTTTTATTTATCCCAGCCCAAGATTAGCTAGTAATAGTTTAGTTTATGTTTTATTTACCCATCCCAACATGTACATTTCTAAAATTTCTGTTAAAAATAACATCCAAGACTCCCAACGTTGAGTAATTGGTGTGTGATGTTTTAACGATTTTGACCCAGAGACTTTTACTTTGACGAGCAAGAACAAACGATTGAACTCCTTGGGAGACCGTCAACCAGTCAGGCTGTTGTTACGTCCACCTTACCTGATCATTAATGTTCAACTTTTATAAGTCACCTAAAAGCGTCGGTAGAAGGCCATCAAACCCCTAACCACACCCCCTCCCCCAGCCGATCCCATGTAACCGAAAAATAAAATGCCATGCGGTCTCACAGTCCTTAATAAAGTTGCCAACATTCTTTCTGTCCCACCCTTTATTAAACTTTCCCATTTCTCTCGCCAGCACGTTTATTTAGGCGGTCGCCTAGTCTAGCCCTCGTACCATGTTATAGTGGGACATGTGCCAGCTAACTTCCAGTCCCTAGTACCTGTGTTGATATGTCCAGCTAACGTCCAGTCCCTACTACATGGGTTAATATGTCCAGCTAACGTCCAGTCCCTACTACCTGGGTTTATATGTCCAGCTAAAGTCCAGTCCTTAGTACCTGGGTTAATATGTCCAGCTAACGTCCAGTCCCTAGTACCTGGGTTGATATGTCCAGCTAACGTCCAGTCCTTAGTACCTGGGTTAATATGTCCACCTAACGTCCAGTCCCTAGTACCTGGGTTGATATGTCCAGCTAACGTCCAGTCCCTAGTACCTGGGTTAATATATCCAGCTAACGTCCAGTCCCTAGTACCTGGGTTGATATGTCCAGCCAATAGGTATGAGAATGATAGATGTTTATTGACAGTGTATCCCTAATTGTAGGGATCGAAGTCAAGTGGCGTGCCACTTGGTTAAAATTAAATATAGTTCTAACTAAAGCAACAGTCACAAAATGTGTTTTTAAGACTATATTTAAATAAATAACTTTATAAATAAATCATAGTTCCAAATTATTTTTAATAAATATATTTTAAATACCTTATTTCTTCGCAATTTATTATAATTTCTATATTTTTTAAATTTAAAATATAATGAAATATTTATAAAACACAAGTTATTACTATTATGTCGCAATGAATTTAAATTATAATTTATTTGGGTTTAAAATAAGATCGTATCATTTGATTTGCTAATAAATATTTCTCAAAACAATGCCATATAAAAAAAATCATTGTCGGTGCTTTGTGGTGCGGCACTGGTGTAAAAGCTACATATAGGATCTATTACTTGTTTATGAAACTCCGTTCACCTAACTGAAACGGTACTCAAGCTTTAGTGTTCGAACACACAAAAACATACACACAGACGGACGCAACACAAATACAGCATATTTTCAAAAGTGATATTTTTTCATCGAAAGAAGGTGTGCAACTTCGAGATTTATCAAAATCTTGATTCCGATTTTTGCTCAATTATAATACTTCGCCGCTAAACAGCCTAATCAAGAAAAGAAAATCAGAATTTAATATCTTCTCATTAATCCTATGAGCAGCTATATTTTTTCGAGCAAAACTTCACATTAAATAAATCAATAACGTTTCTGAGCGGTGCAACAATAATAGGAAATACATCTATAATGAACATCCCATATGAAAATGTAAAATCTTAAAGGTAAAATTATTTTTTAAAATTTATAATGCCAACAGGATTGTTATTTGTGCACATTTTTTTAGATTGTAATTAGAAGCAAAAAGAATAAAAGGAAGTAGAAAAAAAATGTTTTTAAAAAATACAATACATTACAACAAAAAAATTAATAACACTACATAATTTAAAGATTCACTTTTTCAATGCTTTTGTTGATACATGTGTTAAAGTATTAAATACATAAATACAAATAAATGTTAGTAAATAATGTAATATTTCAGAAGCAGTGTATACCTAATGAGAGCACAGTAACACAAACATGAACCTGGCTGAAGAAAAATTTAATGGTTCACATGGGACTATGTGGTTTAATAAGAAGACTTGTTGGAAGGATGTAAGAAATGTATACTGGTGAATTGATAGCATAACACTGCATCGTATAACAAGAGCCACTGTGTCACCAATTCCTGAGTATGAAAGATCTAATGAGCAAGTCACTTACATTGTCAAATAAAAAAATAGGAGAAGAATATGTTTCAATAAACAATCATTTGAGTGCTTCTTGCAAGAAGTTGACTCGAATTCGGTAACACAGTGGGAAAATCTTTTCTGTAGTTCGTGGCAAACTGTCAATTGATTTACAGCAAAAGAAAAGACTTCCTTTTTTTATTATTGAAGCGGATTTGTAAAGTTGTTAAGTTGTTATTAAATTGTAAAATTGTTATTAAATTTTAAAGTTGCTATTTCTGACATATCGTCAAATCTGAATGATTTCAACCAGCAGATACATAAACGTGATAAATACACTCGTAAATTGGCAGATACATAAACGTGATAAATACACTCGTAAATTGGCAGATACATAAACGTGATTAATACACTCGTAAATTGGCACATACATAAACGTGATAAATACACTCGTAAATTGGCAGATACATAACCGTGATAAATACACTCGTAAATTGGCACATACATAAACGTGATAAATGCAATTGTAAATTGGAAGATACATAAACATGATAAATACAATTGAAAATTGGCAGATACATAAACGTGATAAATACACCCGTAAATTGGCAGATACATAAACATGATAAATACACTCGTAAATTGGCAGATACATAAACGTGATAAATACACTAGTAAATTGGCAGGTACATAAACGTGATAAATACACTCGTAAATTGGCAGATATATAAACGTGATAAATACACTCGTAAATTGGCAGATATTTCAAAAATTCTTTCGTGTATAAAACTCGTGTACTATAAATATGTTTTTCGCTCGTATAAATTTCCATAAGTAACTTAATAGTGCATCTCAAATATAAAATGAGTTTAATTTAAATTGGTTTATTTTCACTGAGCTTGTTAAATGCCGAGAGAACAATGACAAGGCGTTACGTTAAATGCCTGATAAAAGCACCCGAGTACAGTGGAATTACATTTAAAGTGAAAATATCTTTAAATTAATATAATAACATAGGACGCAATAATCGTATGTAATAAATAAGATACAGTCTGTAATTAATAAGGTAATATTAGTCAGCGGGTAAGCTTGCAATACATTGACTTTTGAAAAAGTGTTTTTAGAGATCGAAGTCAAGTGACGTGCACTTATATGCTAATCGTTCATGTAATATGTATTGTTGTGTAGTAAAGTTGTCAAAATTTATATGAAATTAAAAGTATTAATTTCATAGTTTCAACACAATGCATGTAAAAATACAATGTTAAAATATGATTATTCCTTTGAATACTTTATTTATATAAATATTTATAAATTACATAAATTTAAACATTTAGGAATCACAGGTTACTAATAAATTAATATAACTAAAAAGTAAAAAAATGTTTTTATTTTAGTTCTACATAATTGTTCATTAAACAAAAAACACATCAACATCGATGCTGTATCGTGTGGCGCAACACGTCTAATATGATAACACGACGGTTTTCTAAAAATATTCGTCTTGCTGTTAAAACATGGAGTAATGGGGGCGAGACTGCAATCAGGCTTTTAAATAGGTAAATGTATAAAATAAAAACAGGGTATTAGTAGGCCTGACAGGATGTAACACAACAGCGAACGTTTCGGCAAAGAGCCTTCCTCAACGGACAAATAGTACACAAATGAAACGAATAAAACGAAATAATAGAACAAACACTTAGTTGCGGTGAAATCCAAGTAGTCCAGTAGAGATAAAGTAAGGAGAGAAAAGTAAGAGCTTATATAGGAAAGGAAAGGGTGGGTGTGGCCAATCAATCAGCTTGTCAGTGCGAACACAACGTTGATCCCATGTGGTGTAAGAGTCCCATACTCATGGATTAGTCTATTCTCCAGACTGACCCAGCCGGGTGTGTTTGTACAAGAAACCAAGGCGGTGACAGACATGTCATCGACGCCCATGTGGTCCCGTCCATTGAAGTGTCGGGAGACAGGACACTGTTTGTCTTGTTTAATGGCACGTACATGCTCCACGATACGGCAGGAGAGTAACCTCCCCGTCTCACCAAGGTACTTCAAAGGACAGCGCTTACACACAATGGTGTAGACCACATTGCGGCTAGTACAAAGATAGACATTCCTAATCTTGAATATCCCCTCAGGGAAGACAATCTGGTCCGTCTGGGTAACAAAGGGACATGTCTTGTAGCGATTACGACCACATGGCTTGGTGCCCAGATGGGAGGACGGAATACTTGGACACCACCGCCTGGTCAATCCAAGGCTCTGGAATTATACATCAAAAGCACAGAAAACGAAATTAAAAACCTTTTTTTTCCTCGACTCCGTCAATCCAACCTTTCTACCATTTCTATTTTACCACTTAAACTAAAAAGACAATCAGAAACAAAGTTTGAACAGAACATTTACTATGTTAAAATGAAGCTATGATACGATGACCAGAACATTTGCCGTGTTAAAATATAGCTGCTGTCTCTTTAATGTCATGATCAAGTGGATTGTTTTATTCTTTTAATTTGTTAAAATTGTTTGTGTTAATGGGTAGTAATATTTTGTGTGGTGTATTTCACTCTAGATATTAAAAGTTCCTTGAATAGACCTATGTATGTAGCTCTAAATATTAAAAGTTCCTTGAAAGGACCTTTTTATGTAGCACTAGATATTAAAAGTTCCTTGAATAGACCTATGTATGTAGCTCTAGATATTAAAAGTTCCTTCAGTAGACCTATGTATGTAGCTGGTAGCATAACGATTGTTACATTCAATTATTAATTATTTTTTGTTTACTGATCATTTAACAAGAATGCAATGTTAAAGTCCGAATCAGGTCAATAAATGACATTGTGTTGTATTGTAATTATGTTTATTTAACACTCTTGAGATCCTTAATGGGTATATAAATGGAATTCGTTTTTTCTCAAATGAACGTGTCTGCCTTCCGAACAAAACTCTTTTTATTCTTGATTGAGTGTTGAATCACTTTTTTAAAGTTCTGCTTCCGTTATATAGAGTATAAAAAAAATTAGTACTGAAACAATTAACATGATAATTTTAACATATATATATATATACACTAATATTGTAATAATAACAATTATGTATATTACTGACATGGTATTTCTCACATGTGCATAAACTTATAATATCCAATCAAATATTTATGATCCCATTTACATGCTACTGTCCCACATAACGTTGCTTTAGTATTTTGTTTTCATCTAATTCTATTTCGAATAACAATTTTAACCAATTAAATATATTTTACGCTTAAATCTCGTTGATATATTAAAATTTGATAAAGCATACAAACATAATTTATTATTTAAATGTATTCTATATTAAGTTAAGTAAAGGAATTGTCCTTTTAAACCCAACATCTCATTTATTTATTGTAAACAATGTTGCAGCACTTAATTATGAGTATGTATTTCAATTATTATATAAACCAATTCAATTCTAGAATGTGTACATAGCAATGTAATTTATCCCCGAGTATCTCACTGACAAGCATCGTGAGACAATACACACGTATCCATATATTCAGTTTAACAAATACATCTCTATCTACTACATGACAATGAGACTCGAGATATAATATATGAACGGTAACGACAGCTTAATACGTTTACTAGCAGAAAGATAATGTTTTGTAATGTTTTGATCTATTTAATCAGCACTAAGAGAAAGTTACATAATGTGATAAATTGTAGGTAAAAATTATTAAATAGGTTGTGAATCTGAAAACAAATGCTAAGCTGAGCATTGGTAAGAAATGTGTTGTACTAATCTCAGAATCGTCTTTTGTTTCCTTAACTAGTGTTGGGTACCCAACCGATGTTCGGCGGTCTCAGGGAAACCTTGGCCCCGGGAAGAAATCCCAGCCTTCACATGGACTTCAACATGTGGTCATCGGTACGTCAGTCGAGAGCGCAGCAACTCGACCACCGTGTATATTTAGTACACTAAAAGAAAAAAAGTTAATTATTATATTCACTCAATTTTTTTATCAGTTTTGTCATGTTCATTTCTCGACCTATCCTTATATTCTTAACAGTTTTGTCATGTTCATGTCTCGTCCTATCCTCATATTCTAATAATTTTGTCATGTCTCGACCTTTCCTCATCCTATATAATAAAAGGCAATTTTCTGTCCGTCATCAGTAGCGACTGGTTCTTCAATTTCCTACAGATTCCTACAGCCAATCACGAGCTGAGAAAAATTAAATCTCATTTACATTTTTAAGCGGACGTTCAAAACGAGTTATTTTTGGTTGCTGTATATATTTGCAGATATATATTTTTTTCCACGTCTTTATTTTGAGCGGTGCGCGTTGGGATTTATAGTCAAAAACTTTGTTTTTAAGGGTCGGGTTATTTATTATAACTACAAAGTATAGTATTTTTGACTTGATAGACATGTATGGCCGGTTGAGATAACGGGTCTCTCGACAAACTGCGGTGGAGGAAAGGTAGGGTCTCTGGACAGACTCAGTGTGGGGGATGGTAGGGTGTCTGGACAAAGCACCTGGTAGAAACAACGACTGGTGACGTTTCATTTTCATTTTTTAGTCAGTTAATGTGGATGTTGTGATGGCCTACCATGAACTTCAAAGGTCACCCTAGATTTATTCCCGTCTTTGAGCGGGCTTTGTTGCTAGTATTATAATTAGTTTTGTCATGTTCATGTCTTGACCTATGCTCATAAAAAGAAATGAAGAGAAGAAATGCAATAGCTAAAGACAGTTTCCTGTTAATATTCAGTGCCAGAAAAGAAACAGGAACATATAAATATGTATCAAAGTGCGCATATTAAAATGATATCTTTGTTATGATCTTCTCTTAGTGTGTTACAAAGAAGCAAGGAAAACATTGAATACAGTAGATATGTGGTTTATAAGAAGCTTTATGACTATGTCATGAAACGAAAAGAAAAGGAGTACTGAATTGTAAAGAACAACATGTGCCCCAAGATCAGTCATAAAAACTATAAGGAATTGAAAAATGAAATTATATCATTGTATATAAGAAATAGTGAATAGGAAGCATATATTTATGTTGAAAGATATAATGTAGCGGAAACAGATGAAGACAGAAAACAACATACGTGGAGAGCCTGACTGAAAGGTAAATAAACAAAAGTGTAAACAATAACGCCCTCCTTGAAACACATACCAACAGAGAGAAATATGAGGTCATGTAAGCAAATGTTTTTTCCGAACCTTGCACCTGATAATAATCATATCAATGAAGAATATATTTTTCAAGTCTGTAAAAGCAATACAAATGTTTTTAATGACTTCATGTTATCATATAAGACGTGCATTTAAATAATATTACTTGTCAGCGCCACACGATACAGCTCCGATGTTAATGTAATTTTTAAGAAAATTAAAGTGCAATATTAATTTTAAGAAGTATATTTCTTTGGTTAAAACTTATATTAAAATATAATTAAAAGTTATAGGAGACTTTTTATTTGTAAGCTGTGTTACCAGAATATTAAGTTTTATGTTCTAAAATGGATTTATAAAAAGAAATATTTATGTAAAAAATCAGATTTTAATTTTTATTGATTTACATATAATGAAAATAGGAAATTAATTCTTCCTAATTAAAATTATTTCATATCCTACTTATCTTGTATGTGTGACGCCTAATTAGTACATGCGTCATAAGTGCAAATCACTTCATTTCGATCTCTTAAATTAGAGACAATGTCAATGTATTGCTTCATGCTTCTTCTACCACTCTTTGTTTAACATAATACTAGACAAAGCACGTATTTCTCTAGTTTTATTTAAAATAATGACACAAGGGGCACTGTATCATTAGATTTTATAATCCTTTTCAAAAATTATAATTCACATAGTAACATCAAATACGTACAGCTTGCTGGTTAATTATTGAATTAAAGCAATCAGTTCAGCTGTAAGTGATTTTCTGTAATCATTTTGTCACTGGTGACGTAGTTTTATATGTCTGTTTATTCAGTCTCTAATTATATGTATACAATAAATAATGTGTCTTTGTATTGGAATAATGTATTCTAGTAATTATATGATGTGCCTTACTATTTACTGGATGTGTCCTATTATTTAAATTATGAATCTTAATAATAAAATCATGTATCATAGAAGTTAATTGATGTTACCTGGTATTTAAATAGTTTGTCATAGTATTTAACTGACGTTACTGAATATATTTTAAAGATGTTTTCAAGTATTTAAATTATATATTAAAATAGTAAAAAGTTGTGCCTTATTATTTAATTATTATACGTTATTATTTAAAACAAACTAGGGTGTGGCCGGATACTAATGTGCCAATTGTTGGGGATCCGGATGTCAATGTAGTTAAGAATTTTTGTAAATCCAATAAAATTAATTGAATAAAAGAACAGTTTTTATTAAGGTTGTTAACATTGAACTGGTCCTAAGATTGGGAACGGTCCTGTTTTATGACGACAGGTTAACCGTAACTTTAATTAGTCGGTATAAATGTATTGTTTATTTATTTTGTTGTGTTACGGAAGCATACGAGAGAAAACACACAAGTGACGTCATAGCGTCTTCTGATTATTCCGGTATATAAATAGTATGACGTCATCACTATAAGGGGAGTTCGGCTGATGAACGATTTTTGTGAGACAAACAACAACTTGCCATTGACATCCAAGTGTATTTACTAAACAACCGTTAAAAAACTCGAGTATATCGCTAGTGTGTGTAATAATTTATGCAATTTTCGTTCGCTTTTTAACTCTTGTTTGTGTTTGTGGCGGATCCGTTGTCTAGAGGGGATCTAGGTCCTTCCTTTGCCACACAGATCAATCGGCATCAACAACTCCGAGAGAGTCTCTGCTGGGTCAGGAAAACACCGAGTAACACGGGAAGTTGGATGACGTCATCAACAATTGATTTATTTTAAAAAAAAACATTTCATCACATGATTAGGACATGGCCGTGCCCGTATAGTTTACAACTTGAAAATACTGTAACATCGTTGATAATATAGCACAACCCAGTTGCTCTTCTACCTTCTAACTATAACATCGTTGATAGCATAGCACAACCCAGTTGCTCTTCTACTTTATAACTATAAAATCGTTCATAGTATAGCACAACCCAGTTGCTTCTCTACCTTCTAACTATAACATCGTTCATAGTATAGCACAACCCATATATATATATTAAGGCTGCGAAAAAAAATTAAGATTATCTTTATAACGATTAATGGACCCACCACTTATAAATTTACTGGATGTAAAAAAAGTAAAATATTTCGGCCGATAAAAATAAACTAATTTCCGGACGATTACACGGACATTTTGATTTTAAAATATTGACTGACGTGAATGTTCAAAATATTGATAAAGGTTAGTGTGTCCATTGAGAGAAATCGTTTGCCTACCATGCTATGTTCCCTGCAAGTCAAAATATTACATTCATGGAAAAGAACTGACCCAAACTAAAGATGCAAAATACTTAGGAGTCTTAATAAATGAGAAACTATCATGGAATCCCCATGTCAATGAAGTTATTAAAAAATCAAACAAAACCTTAGGCTTTATAAAAAGAAACTTTAACAAATGTAATAGAGATATAAAACTAAAATGCTACCTCACTTTGGTGAGACCTGTACTAGAATATGCATCTTCTGTATGGGACCCATCCACCAAAGAAAACATCGATAAACTAGAACAAATTCAAAAAAGAGCTGTCAGATTCATTACTGGTGAATATTCAAAACTGACAAGAATAACACCATTAGTTAAATCATTAAACCTTGAAACACTAGAGGATAGAAGAACCAAGAGCAAAGTAGTAATCATACATAAAGCAATTAATTCTAATTTAGAAATACAACACAAAGATAACTTAATACAACCCTCAGATAGACATAAGGATAAAAACACCTTTCTTATTCCGTATGCAAGAACAAACACATACAAGTTTTCCTTCTTCCCGTCCGGAATTCGGGCGTGGAATGGGTTGCCTGAAGAATCCAGGAAAACCAACACTTTATCAACATTTAAATCTCTGATAGAAATGCAGGACTAAACACAAACCATAGATAAGCGTAGGACGCAATAATCTTCTGTATAGAAGGAGCGTCTGTAAACAGATAAGATAAGAAGTCTAAGCTTCGTTGGTCCGTGTGCAAAGTCAAAAATATCTCGTGTGCAAAAATGCATCACGTCCATTTTGTTTTTGCAATATTTTACCAAATTTGCTGAACAGTGATTCTACACTCGCGGTGTCGGACAAATATCTGCGCAGCGACGCTACTAAAAGGGAACATTGTTACACTTCGCTACATATCCCCTGCACACCAAACATCCACTACAGTATCAAAAACTTCAGCTGAGACAATCTAAAGATATGTGAACAATTGTTTAGTACGGCTGGTTATATTGTCAATAAGACCCTCTCATCACTTGAACCAAATGTCAATACACTTGTCTGTTTGCGTTGTTGGTTAACAGGTGTCACATAAAGAAGACATTCCAGTGTTATTTCGATTTTCGACAAGTACATTTAATATATGTTACTAATGACACCATAAATTAAAATTTTTAGCTTTAATCGTAATTAACGATTAATTAATCGTTAAGTTTTCAAAAGTTAATGATTAAATTTAAATTAATCGTTAACAACCCTAATAAAAACACACGCATTCATTCACACACACACCCCCATACATTCACACACACATACACACACGCATTCACATACACTCACACAAACACACACGCGAAGGCATTCACACACAGATCTAACGGTGTCACGTAATCAGGAGCAGTCAACAAACATGAGATGAAATGAGTTTTCATTTAACATTATCTAACGACACCTGTCGTCTCAAAGTTCAAGGTCAACTCAGACCCACACTTGACTTTATAAAGACCCCAAAGAACAACACATTATATTGACTGATTGCCTGGTGAATATATTTTGACTACATTGTACTCTAAAGTATCACTTTCAATAAATAAATCTAGCTCAATCAGCCATGAGGATAATGTACCAATTATTATGTTTGATCTTTTGGGGTTAGTTCTCTAGATGTTAGTACTCTAGATGTTAGTTCTCTAGATGTTAGTTCTTTGGATGTTAGTTCTCTAGATGTTAGTTCTCAAGATGTTAGTTCTCTAGATGTTAGTTCTCTAGATGTTAGTTCTCTAGATGTTATTTCTCTAGATGTTAGTTCTCTAGGTGTTAGTTCTCTAGATGTTAGTTCTCTAGATGTTAGTTCTCTAGATGTAAGTTCACTAGATGTTAGTTCTCTAGATGTTAGTTCTCTAGATGTTAGTTCTCTAGATGTTAGTTCTCTAGATGTTAGTTCTCAAGATGTTAGTTCTCTAGATGTTAGTTCTCTAGATGTTAGTTCTCTAGATGTTAGTTCTCTAGATGTTAGTTCTCTACATGTTAGTTGAATGTCATTTCTCTTAATGTTATTTCTCTAGATGTTAGTTCTTTTATGTTAGTTCTCTATATGTTAGTTCTCTACATGTTAGTTCTCTAGATGTTAGTTCTCTAGATGTTAGTTCTCTAGTAGTTAGTTCTCTAAATGTTAGTTCTCTAGATGTTAGTTCTCTAGATGTTAGTTCTCTAGATGTTAGTTCTCTAGATGTTAGTTCTCTAGATGTTAGTTCTCTAGATGTTAGTTCCTTAGATGTTAGTTCTCTTGATGTTAGTTCTGTAGATGTTAGTTCTCTAGATGTTATTTCTCTAGATGTTAGTTCTCTAGGTGTTAGTTCTCTAGATGTTAGTTCTCTAGATGTTAGTTCTCTAGATGTTAGTTCACTAGATGTTAGTTCTCTTAATGTTATTTCTCTAGATGTTAGTTCTTTTATGTTAGTTCTCTAGATGTTAGTTCTCTAGATGTTAGTTCATTAGATGTTAGTTCTCTAGTAGTTAGTTCTCTAAATGTTAGTTCTCTAGATGTTAGTTCTCTAGATGTTAGTTCTCTAGATGTTAGTTCTTTAGATGTTAGTTCTCTAGATGTTAGTTCTGTAGATGTTAGTTCTCTAGATTTTAGTTCTTTAGATGTTAGTTCATTAGATGTTAGTTCTCTAGATGTTAGTTCACTAGATGTTAGTTCTCTTAATGTTATTTCTCTAGATGTTAGTTCTTTTATGTTAGTTCTCTAGATGTTAGTTCTCTAGATGTTAGTTCATTAGATGTTAGTTCTCTAGTAGTTAGTTCTCTAAATGTTAGTTCTCTAGATGTTAGTTCTCTAGATGTTAGTTCTCTAGATGTTAGTTCTCTAGATGTTAGTTCTCTAGATGTTAGTTCTCTAGATGTTAGTTCTCTAGATGTTAGTTCTCTAGATGTTAGTTCTCTATATGTTAGTTCTCTAGATGTTAGTTCTCTAGATGTTAGTTCTCTAGATGTTAGTTGAATGTTATTTCTCTAGATGTTATTTCTCTAGATGTTATTTTTTTAGTTGTTAGTTCTCTAGAATTTAGTTCTCTAGATGTTAGTTCTCTAGATGTTAATTCTCTAGATGTTAGTTCTCTAAATGTTAGTTCTCTAGATGTTAGTTCTCTAGATGCTTGTTCTCTGGATGTTAGTTCTCTAGATGTTAGTTCTCTAGATGTTAGTTCACTAGATGTTAGTTCTCTAGATGCTAGTTCTCTAGATGTTAGTTCTCTAAATGTTAGTTCTCTAGATGTTAGTTGAATGTTATTTCTCTAGATGTCAGTTGAATGTTATTTCTCTAGATGTTATTGCTCTAGATGCTAGTTCTCTAGATGTTAGTTCTCTAGATGTTGGTTCTTTATACGTTAGTTCTCTAGATGTTAGTTCTCTAGATGTTGGTTCTTTAGACGTTAGTTCTCTATATGTTAGTTCTCTTGATGTTAGTTCTCTAATTGTTAGTTTAGATGCTTGTTCTCTAGATGCTAGTTCTCTAGATGTTAGTTCTCTAATTGTTAGTTTAGATGCTAGTTCTCTAGATGCTAGTTCTCTAGATGTTAGTTCTCTAGATGTTAGTTCATTAGATGTTAGTTCTCTAGATGTTATTTCTCTAGAAGTTAGTTCTCTATATGTTAGTTCACTAGATGTTAGTTCTCTAGATGTTAGTTCTCTAGATGTTAGTTCACTAGATGTTAGTTCTCTAGATGTAAGTTCACTAGATGTTAGTTCTCTAGAGTTAGTTCTCTAGATGTTAGTTCACTAGATGTTAGTTCACTAGATGTTAGTTTTCTAGATGTTAGTTCACTAGATGTTAGTTCACTAGATGTTAGTTCACTAGATGTTAGTTCACTAGATGTTATTTCTCTAGAAGTTAGTTCTCTAGATGTTAGTTCACTAGATGTTAGTTCTCTAGATGTTAGTTCTCTAGATGTTAGTACTCTAGATGTTAGTTCTCTAGATGTTAGTTCTTTGCATGTTAGTTCTCTAGATGTTAGTTCTCAAGATGTTAGTTCTCTAGATGTTAGTTCTCTAGATGTTAGTTCTCTAGATGTTAGTTCTCTAGATGTTAGTTTCTCTAGATGTTAGTTCTCTAGTGTTAGTTCTCTAGATGTTAGTTCTCTAGATGTTAGTTCTCTAGATGTTAGTTCACTAGATGTTAGTTCTCTAGATGTTAGTTCTCTAGATGTTAGTTCTCTAGATGTTAGTTCTCTAGATGTTAGTTCTCTAGATGTTAGTTCTCTAGATGTTAGTTCTCTAGATGTTAGTTCTCTAGATGTTAGTTCTCTAGATGTTAGTTCTCTACATGTTAGTTGAATGTCATTTCTCTTAATGTTATTTCTCTAGATGTTAGTTCTTTTATGTTAGTTCTCTAGATGTTAGTTCTCTAGATGTTAGTTCATTAGATGTTAGTTCTATAGATGTTAGTTCTCTAAATGTTAGTTCTCTAGATGTTAGTTCTCTATTAATTAGTTCTCTAAATGTTAGTTCTCTAGATGTTAGTTCTCTAGATGTTAGTTCTCTAGATGTTAGTTCTCTAGATGTTGGTTCTCTAGATGTTATTTGAATGTTATTTCTTTGGATGTTATTTCTCTAGATGTTAGTTCCTTAGATGTTAGTTCTCTTGATGTTAGTTGAATGTTATTTCTCTAGATGTTATTTCTCTAGATGTTAGTTCTTTAGATGTTAGTTCTCTAGATGTTAGTTCTCTAGATGTTAGTTGAATGTTATTTCTCTAGTTGTTATTTCTCTAGATGTTAGTTCTTTAGATGTTAGTTCTCTAGATGTTAGTTCTGTAGATGTTAGTTCTCTAGATGTTAGTTCTCTAATGTTAGTTCTCTAGATGTTAGTTCTCTAGATTTTAGTTCTTTAGATGTTAGTTCACTAGATGTTAGTTCTCTAGATGTTAGTTCTCTAGATGTTAGTTCTCTAGATGTTAGTTCTCTAGATGTTAGTTCTCTAGATGTTAGTTCTCTAGATGTTAGTTCTCTATATGTTAGTTCTCTAGATGTTAGTTCTCTAGATGTTAGTTCTCTAGATGTTAGTTGAATGTTATTTCTCTAGATGTTATTTCTCTAGATGTTATTTTTTTAGTTGTTAGTTCTCTAGAATTTAGTTCTCTAGATGTTAGTTCTCTAGATGTTAATTCTCTAGATGTTAGTTCTCTAAATGTTAGTTCTCTAGATGTTAGTTCTCTAGATGCTTGTTCTCTGGATGTTAGTTCTCTAGATGTTAGTTCTCTAGATGTTAGTTCACTAGATGTTAGTTCTCTAGATGCTAGTTCTCTAGATGTTAGTTCTCTAAATGTTAGTTCTCTAGATGTTAGTTGAATGTTATTTCTCTAGATGTCAGTTGAATGTTATTTCTCTAGATGTTATTGCTCTAGATGCTAGTTCTCTAGATGTTAGTTCTCTAGATGTTGATTCTTTATACGTTAGTTCTCTAGATGTTAGTTCTCTAGATGTTGGTTCTTTAGACGTTAGTTCTCTATATGTTAGTTCTCTTAATGTTAGTTCTCTAATTGTTAGTTTAGATGCTAGTTCTCTAGATGTTAGTTCTCTAATTGTTAGTTTAGATGCTAGTTCTCTAGATGCTAGTTCTCTAGATGTTAGTTCTCTAGATGTTAGTTCATTAGATGTTAGTTCTCTAGATGTTAGTTCTCTAGATGTTAGTTCTCTAGATGTTAGTTCACTAGATGTTAGTTCTCTAGATGTTAGTTCTCTAGATGTTAGTTCACTAGATGTTAGTTCTCTAGATGTTAGTTCACTAGATGTTAGTTTTCTAGATGTTAGTTCACTAGATGTTAGTTCACTAGATGTTAGTTCTCTAGATGTTAGTTCTCTAGATGTTAGTTTCTCTAGAAGTTAGTTCTCTAGATGTTAGTTCACTAGATGTTAGTTCTCTAGATGTTAGTTCTCTAGATGTTAGTTCACTAGATGTTAGTTCTCTAGATGTTAGTTCACTAGATGTTAGTTCTCTAGAAGTTAGTTCTCTAGATGTTAGTTCACTAGATGTTAGTTCACTAGATGTTAGTTCTCTAGATGTTATTTCTCTAGAAGTTAGTTCTCTAGATGTTAGTTCACTAGATGTTAGTTCTCTAGATGTTAGTTCTCTAGATGTTAGTTCACTAGATGTTAGTTCTCTAGATGTAAGTTCACTAGATGTTAGTTCTCTAGAAGTTAGTTCTCTAGATGCTAGTTCTCTAGATGTTAGTTCTCTAATTGTTAGTTTAGATGCTAGTTCTCTAGATGCTAGTTCTCTAGATGTTAGTTCTCTAGATGTTAGTTCATTAGATGTTAGTTCTCTAGATTTTATTTCTCTAGAAGTTAGTTCTCTAGATGTTAGTTCACTAGATGTTAGTTCTCTAGATGTTAGTTCTCTAGATGTTAGTTCACTAGATGTTAGTTCTCTAGATGTAAGTTCACTAGATGTTAGTTCTCTAGAAGTTAGTTCTCTAGATGTTAGTTCACTAGATGTTAGTTTTCTAGATGTTAGTTCACTAGATGTTAGTTCACTAGATGTTAGTTCACTAGATGTTAGTTCACTAGATGTTAGTTCACTAGATGTTAGTTCACTAGATGTTAGTTCACTAGATGTTAGTTCACTAGATGTTAGTTCACTAGATGTTAGTTCACTAGATGTTAGTTTTCTAGATGTTAGTTCTCTAGATGTTAGTTCTCTAGATGTCTTGATCATTTATGTGGCCATAACAAATATGTATTGATTCATTGTATTAAGGGAGATAATTCTCTTTACAAAGGCTTAGTACTTGTTGATCTCAATTCTAAAGCTTAAACAAGTAATACTTGTAGTTGTAAATTAAAGTTTTTCGCAATACGAGTTATTATTGCTTTCATTTAAAAGAAAAATAAATATATACAAATCTGGTATTTTAATATTTTGCATGGAATTTGTTTATTAATATTAGCTGCAAACTAAGTATTTTAAACATTGATACAAATTTAGTTCTCCAATACATGTCATTCCCAAAGTTCGCATGTATCCTCCCCGTCTTCTATCATGAAGTGTATTTCACTTTATTCGTACTTTAATAGGTTTATATTGTCAATTAACACACAGCTTACGAAATACAGTCTATTTTCTTTAACTAGATACAACCGGTGCCATAGCATTAGCCGCAGACCTGCTTATAGAGCTAAAAAATGTGAGGGGGGGGGAGAATGGACACAAACTACAGCACGACAAAATCAGAACAAAGCGAATGAACGTTTGGGGGGGGGGCATTGCTGACGTATATTAGCCACCTCAACACTACCCAGCATCAACACTACCCAGCATCAACACCACCCAGCATCAACACTACCCAGCATCAACACTACCCAGCATCAACACTAGCCAGCATCAACACTACCCAGCATCAACACTACCCAGCATCAACACTAGCCAGCATCAACACTACCCAGCATCAACACTAGCCAGCATCAACACTACCCAGCATCAACACTACCCAGCATCAACACTAGCCAGCATCAACACTACCCAGCATCAACACTACCCAGCATCAACACTACCCAGCATCAACACTACCCAGCATCAACACTACCCAGCATCAACACCTCCCAGCATCAACACTACCCAGCATCAACACTACCCAGCATCAACACTACCCAGCATCAACACTACCCAGCATCAACACTACCCAGCATCAACACTACCCAGCATCAACACTACCCAGCATCAACACTACCCAGCATCAACACTACCCAGCATCAACACTACCCAGCATCAACACTACCCAGCATCAACACTACCCAGCATCAACACTACCCAGCATCAACACCACCCAGCATCAACACTACCCAGCATCAACACCACCCAGCATCAACACCATCCAGCATCAACACCACCCAGCATCAACACTACCCAGCATCAACACTACCCATCATCAACACTACCCAGCATCAACACTAGCCAGCATCAACACTACCCAGCATCAACACTACCCAGCATCAACACTAGCCAGCATCAACACTACCCAGCATCAACACTAGCCAGCATCAACACTACCCAGCATCAACACTACCCAGCATCAACACTAGCCAGCATCAACACTACCCAGCATCAACACTACCCAGCATCAACACTACCCAGCATCAACACTACCCAGCATCAACACTACCCAGCATCAACACTACCCAGCATCAACACTACCCAGCATCAACACTACCCAGCATCAACACCACCCAGCATCAACACTACCCAGCATCAACACTACCCAGCATCAACACTACCCAGCATCAACACCACCCAGCATCAACACCACCCAGCATCAACACCACCCAGCATCAACACTACCCAGCATCAACACTACCCAGCATCAACACTACCCAGCATCAACACTACCCAGCATCACGCTACCCAGCATCAACACTACCCAGCATCAACACTACCATGCATCAACACTACCCAGCATCAACACTACCCAGCATCAACACTACCCAGCATCAACACTACCCAGCATCAACACTACCCAGCATCAACACTACCCAGCATCAACACTACCCAGCATCAACACCACCCAGCATCAACACCTCCCAGCATCAACACTACCCAGCATCAACACTACCCAGCATCAACACTACCCAGCATCAACACTACCCAGCATCAACACTACCCAGCATCAACACTACCCAGCATCAACACTACCCAGCATCAACACTACCCAGCATCAACACTACCCAGCATCAACACTACCCAGCATCAACACTACCCAGCATCAACACTACCCAGCATCAACACTACCCAGCATCAACACTAGCCAGCATCAATACTACCCAGCATCAACACTACCAGCATCAACACTACCCAGCATCAACACTACCCAGCATCAACACTACCCAGCATCAACACTACCCAGCATCAACACTACCCAGCATCAACACTACCCAGCATCAACACTACCCAGCATCAACACTACCCAGCATCAACACTACCCAGCATCAACACTACCCAGCATCAACACTACCCAGCATCCACACTACCCAGCATCCACACTAGCCTCATGCAGTGCCAACTATGCTCTGCGGTGCATGTAGCGCGCATGCCCGATCAACGCCTCTCCAAGATGTTCCCCTATGGTGAGCTTACTGAAGGGCATAGAGCACGCGGATGTCCACATTAGCGATACAAGGATACATTCAAAACTTCTCTAAAGGCCTTTGACATTAGAAATGACTCCTGGGAGGCAGCAGCCAGTAACCGAGCCTCCTGGTGATCTCTGATACAGAATGGCGCAGCTGTCTTTGAGGCTAATAGACAACAGACAGCCAAGACCAAACGTCAAACCAGGAAGGAATGGCGCAGCTGTCTGTGAGGCTAATAGACAACAGACTGCCAAGACCAAACGTCAAGCCAGGACAGAATGGCGCATGTTTTATTTTATATCAGCGATTTTTAAAATAAAGCTAGTAAATATTATTAATCGTATTAAAAATAATAACATGAAACAAAATAACGTACAGTTTTAAAGAGAAATGTAACCAAGTTATATAAACAGAAAATAAGGAAAACAATATTCAAATAAAACGTATATTAATAAAGCAAACGCTTGTTTATAACAGATAAAAGCAAGGGAGGTCAGAATACACTAAAATAACGTTCAACATTTTTTTCCTTTAAGTTTTCGTTATGATAACTAAGATACTTGATAATTTCAGACGTCTATATCAGTAGCTGACAAGGTTTAGTGAAACTAAATGCAATAGAGATCACTGCAATGCTCTAAATTTATTTAAATATTTTTAGAAACATTTTAATACGAAACTTGTTAATAAAAGGGAATGAAAGCAGATGTATGGTATGACTTCCGGCTTGAGGCTATAGTAAGTTTAGTTTCATAGATATATATGTTGCACTTAGTTACATACTGGACAAACCGTTACACTTAGTTACATACTGGACAGACTGTTACACTTAGTTACATACTGGACAGACTGTTACACTTAGTTACATACTGGACAGACTGTTACACTTAGTTACATACTGGACAGACTGTTACACTTAGTTACATACTGGACAGAATGTTACACTTAGTTACATACTGGACAGACTGTTACACTTAGTTACATACTAGACAGACTGTTACACTTAGTTACATACTGGACAGACTGTTACACTTAGTTACAGTTTCCAGTCAATGACGCACTACAAAGCACCGGTGCTTATGTATTTAATATAAAATTGTTTTGACAAAAATAAGAAAAGAAAAGAATAATGAAAATTGTTATAGAAAATCCATTAAACATTATTGAAATCTATCAGGCATAATATTAATAACTTGTGTTTTATAAATTTTACATTTTATTAAACTTCAAAAAAATTCGCATAAAAATATAGAATTAGAAGAAATAATTGATTTTTAAAAATGTTTTTTTCCCAAAAGATATTGCAATATTGCAACAATGAAATGTTAATGTTCCAGATGAAGTAAAATTCTATAGCCATATTCCTATTATAGATTCACAGGCAAACTATAGCGATTCGGATGAAGACGAGTAAAAATAATTTGATAGTAGAACTAGTTGTTGAAAATGCAAATAACATGAATTTCTTCTTTTATTGTGTTTTTACAACTTTTTATTAACTTGCTTTCGTTCCTGTCCGCAATTTTTCAAATTTGCCAACGTAAAATTAAACCACTTCTGGTAGTCCTGGAGATCTCAAAATTTTACCACATATAGATCTTGGATTACAATGCATTGTATCAAAATTTCAGATCGATCGAATGTAACATAATTAAATGTTTGCATTTTTAAGGTTATCTTTATATAACATTTGTATCCGATTGCCATTTTGACAGCACGTGCCAGTTCACTACAGCCATCGATGACCACTCCCGTGCTTACATCAGTCAGTTTCAGTCTGTAAACACGCGATGCGTTTAAAGAAATAAAATATTTGACATATTTTATGATTTTACACTTAAATTAAAAAAGAAAAAATAAATATGGGTAAAAAAAGATTTGTAAAAACATAATTTTTATAAGTTGATTAAAAAGAAGAAGATAATTTAAAAGTTATAAGTTTAAGTACTTTGATTTAATATAACTAAAATCTGTGGGCGGATGTTTGGTATAAAAATTAAAGATTTATAATTGAGAAGGCAAAAGAGAGATCTATAAGTTAGAGAATGAGTGAACTGCAGATGTAAAACCTTATAACCGCCGTCCTCATGTTTTTTGTCATATTAAATGAAAATACTTGAACTTATAACTTTTAAATTTTTATTTTTTTATTCCACTTATAAAAACGTTGCTTTTAAAAATCTTTTTATACCTCTATTTATTAATGTTTATAATAAATAAAATATACTTAAAATAAAAGTTTTGATTTAAAAGTTCGTGAGACCGTATGGACGTTTCAGCATTACAATTATTTAAGCCAGAGAAAAGGAGAAAAAGTACGCAATCCGAGAAACGAAAATGCAAATTAATACATGTGCAAACATTAGTGATATATAGATCTATATACAATTCAAATATATAATTTTAACTATATGGATGCACAAATAATCAGTGTTTTGGTTCTGTAATGAACAGAGAGATCGCTTTTTCTGAAATCTTGAATTTGTGAATAATATATAAAACGTGCATTAGAACTGTATTCCCCTTGTGCGCTGCACCACAAAGCACCAGCCGGTACTAGAGTATTTAGTGTTAAAATGTACTTGATAAAATTTTATGGCAATATTAATGGTTGAATTTAACTTGTTTTAAAATATAATTTATTGTTCGCTAATACTTTTAGTATTAATAACTTGTGTTACTTTAATGTTTCTTTATGTATTACTGAAAAGTATGTACATATTTATAGATTTTCATGGACAATGTTTTTAATTAAAAAGTAGTATTTTCAAATAAAGGAAACTAAGCCATACATATATTTAATTTAACATATCCGGATATCTAGCTTTATTCAGTTATTTGATGTACTTCGCATATTTCTGATATCAAGTTGCATGCCACTTGACCTCGATCCCTATAATTAGGGATATAATTTAAGACCGTGATTTCAAAAGTGGGCACTGAAACGATCCAGGGCAGATCTGGATTAAACATTTGGCAAACAAGTCACTTGCCTAGGGCGTTTGGGGGGCACCACAAGTCCTCAAGAAAAATATGTATTTTGTCCCGCTATCAAGGGCCAGTCTTAGGCCCCTCCACCTATGCGGCCGCAGTGGGCCCAACACAACTATCTTACTTTTCTCCTATTATCCTTTTTAGTTTCTTATCCCTACCCAGACTGGGCCCCACGCCATTCGCTTCGCATACGAAGCCGCATAAGTGGCTGTCCATAAAGTACGTCACGCTCCAGAGGGGGGAGGAGGGGGTGTAAGAATAGTGATAGTTTGTGACAGGGGGAAGGAGGGAATGTCCGGCAATGTGTGACGTCACTGTGTTTTATATTAAATTTTAATTATTTTGTTAATAAAAACAAACAATTTTGTTCGAAAGTGTGACGTACTTTGTGTCCGAGATTTGTGACAGGGGGGAGTTAAAAATGTTAAAAAATAGCGTGACATTGACACACTTTATGGGCGACCCCTATGCCCTCCCCCCCCCCTTAAGACTGGCCCTGCTGGTATCCCCCCCCCCATAATCGACTTGACATTAGCATATTGCAAATGTAATATATTAAAATGTATATTATTTAACCTTCTATTAACCACAACATAAGGGATAAAATACCTCCCAATCGGTTATTTTGCTATTTGTTTTCGAGTGTATTGTCTGCTATTTTTAAAACACTTCTTTTAGGATAAGTTTTAGGATATCAAAAAAATTTTTGGCTATAAATCCCATAATATATGAGACATAAATAAAACTATTGATTATGTGCACCCGCGACAATCATTTACGGACTGAAACCGAAATTATCTTCCCTGGCTTTAACACTGGTGGAAAAGGTGAAGGGGTGTGGACATGGACGGGTGGCGTCAATGCGTTAACTCAACTCCAGGTGGTTTACCTGGTTAAAACACGAGATGTGTTCACCGGTGGCTGGCGTGAAGTCAAGTGACCCGTGAAATGTAAACAATAGCGAATGCTACACATAGTTTATATAGATAAACTAAAAATGCATTAAATTAATTACGGTACGTTCAATCGATCTGAAATTTTGATACGATACATTGTTAGGTAACACGGGTCCGTGTGCCACATTTCAGCGCGATGGCGTTAAGGGAAGTGGGTCATTTTTGACTTTTGTTTTTTCCGCGTGCCCGACCAAGACAGAGACGGCGGTGAAGTTTATATAAGGGATTTAAAAACAAAGTTTTTGACTATAAATCCCTTATATATGAGACATAACTAAAAGTATTGATTATGTGCAAGTGTGCCAAACATTTACAGACTGAAACCGACATTATCTCACCTGGCTTTAAAACTGGGGGAAGGGGGAGGGGGTGTGGACATGGATGGGTGGTGTCAACGCGTTAACTCAACTCCAGGTGGTTTACCTGGTTAAAACACGATATGTGTTTACGGCTGGCTGGAGTGTAGTCAAGTGACCCGTAAAATTTAAACATAGCGACCGCTACATATAGTTTATATAGATAAACTAAAAATGCATTAATTTAATAACGGTACGTTTGATCGATCTGAAATTTAGATACAATGCATGGTTAGGAGACACGAGTCCGTGTGCCAAATTTCAGCTCGATGTCATCACGGAAAGTGGGTCACTTTTGACTTTTGTTTTTCCGCCCGCCCAAGACAGAGATGACGACAGACAGAGACGGCGGTGAAGTTAATATAAGGGATTTAATAAAACAAACACGTAAAAACAAAGTTTTTGACTATAAATCCCCTATATATGAGTCATAACTAACAGTATTGATTACTTTCAAACGCGACAAACATTTACAGACTGAAACTGTCTTAACTCAACTTTGCTTCATAACCATGGGGGGGGGGACCGAGCTTAGCATGACACGTAACATGTAAACAAAAGCAAGCCGGTACTTCGATGGGTCGCGTCAACGCACGAACAAAGCTCTCACGTGAAAAAAAAACAATAACAAACGGTGAATTTGAATCACATACGTTATATAAGTATAAACTAAAAAGCATTAAGTTAATTACGATCGATGTAAAATTTAGATACGATGCATTGTTAGGTGAGACGGGTCCGTGTGCCAATTTTCAGCTCAATTGGATCACGGGAATCGGGTCATTTTTAAATCCTTTATATTAACTCGTGGTGTCTGCGGCCGACCGACCGACCGACCTTGCTTGCTTGCTTGCTTGTCGCCAAAACTTTTGATCGATTTTTAACCCACTTGCTCGCAAGATAGCGAGCTGAAATTTTGCAGGCAGTTTCGTACCGATGATAAAAACAATGTATCAAAATTTCAGATCGATCGCATGTACCGTAATTAAATTATTGATTTTTTAGATTATTTTATTTATTCCTATGTATCATGCTATTTTTTGAGATAGAGCGTCGCGGTGCGTATTATATTGAACAACCTTTCTGTCGCGCAATAAGGTGCGTATTTTACTGACAACACTTTTTATAAACCTATTCCTGATCGGTGCGCATTATATTAAACACGTTTTACGACACAACTGCAATTTTGTATTTTTGGATGGTCTTGCGCTGCGTGTTATAATGAACATTCTTTTAGTTACGTCTCATACGTAAAGGATTTATAGTCAAAAACTTGGTTTTTTACGGGTTGTTTTTATTTACTTTTGTTTTTCCGGCCGCCCAAGACAGACAGAGAGAGATGACGACATAACGACAGAGAGAGACGGCGATGAAGTTGATATAAGGGATTTAAAAATACATTCTCAAATGTCACATTGGCATTTTAAAAAAATACAGACTGAACTAACAGGCTTCGAGAATTGTCGTAGTCAATGGGAGAGTGCAGACTAAAGACAATTGTGTTAATAACAAGGAGAGTGCAATCGTGTAGAAACTTTATAACATCCTTGTTGATAACAAGGACGCCTGATACTTTATACATTTTATAACAACTAATTGAATAACCAGGATATTGTAGACATTTTAAAACAACTAATTGAATAACCAGGATATTGTAGACATTTTATAACAACTAATTGAATAACCAGGATATTGTAGACATTTTATAACAACTAATTGAATAACCAGGATATTGTAGACATTTTATAACAACTAATTGAATAACCAGGATATTGTAGACATTTTATAATAACTAATTGAATAAACAGGATATTGTAGACATTTTATAACAACTAATTGAATAACCAGGATATAACCGAGTACCGAGTAGTAGTAGCGGCCTTATTTTGCCGAGTACCGATTATTAGCGGCCATACTTTGCCGATGCCAAGTATCGATACCGAGTACCATCAAACCTCTCATAACGAGCACCTCTCATAGGAGCATCTTTCATAACGAGTTTTTCGTATAACGAGCAAATTTAACGAGGGTCGGCCCTTTTTTGCTGATACCGAGTACTTGTTGAAAAAAAATAACTTTAAAAAAAATTCAATGGCAAACTTTAATAGAGATTATTTTTTTTTAAATTTAATACCAAAGTTTTATTTTTAGGAGTTGTAGTTTTAAAGTTATGAATTTTTAAAATGTGATTCATTTTGTCACAATCGCCTAGAAATTTTTATACATCATTTTTATCATCGGCAGGAGTCTGCTTGCAAAATTTCATCTCCCTAGCTTACGAGAAAGTGGGGTAAAAATGGATCCAAAGTCTTTTTCGGCAAAAAATCAAGGTCACGAGCAGACACCATGAGTTAATATAAAGGATTTGAAAATGTACAAATAAAATTAGGAACTTCTTTTGAACCTTCAACTTTGACTCATAATTAGTTCTAACCAATAGTTAAATGAATTTTGCACGTGGCCACTTCTAATGAATGAAACAATGAGAACAAAGCAGTAATAATAGAGTGAAAATGAGGTTGAAGGAAGAATGGTTGCCAATGACAACAAGTCTGCACACGGTATATTTTGTTATTCCATACGAAACGAAATGTTTTAGACCTGCTATTCTGCGTGCATCTTTGCTATTGGAGCAATTATGTAATACTCGGCATCGGCATCACTTAGGCGGCCGATTGCCGAGTATACGAAAAACGACAGATGCCGAGTAGCCGAACCGAGTATCGGTTCAGTCCTAATATATATATAATTAGTTCACGTGGGACCAAATGATTGCAGTAAATTACTTCAAGCGAATTGGTTACTTTAATTCATACATTACCCAGGAAGCTGTACATATTTGATGTTACTATGAGAATAAAAAATTGAAGAGATAATAAAATCAAGTGATACTGTGCCCCTTGTGTCATACTTTTATATAACACTAGAGAAATTAAATTACTTTGTCTGAATTATTTTAAACAAAAAGTGGTACAAACAATAAAGATATACATTAATATTGTATCCAGTGTTGCCAGTGACAATTCTGGGAAAAACCTAGCCAAAGCAAGCAAATGTTTAAATGGAGCTTTCATTTAAAGTTTTGCGATTTAGATGTGAAGTCACAGTTCTTTCACATCCCATTCCCTTTGTCACACATCTCAAAATAGTGTGACTACCTCCCTCTCCCCTAGATGCGTGTTGTCATTTAAGAACGGCCCCTAAGGCATTAGTATGTTCTACATACGTATTTGTAAGATATACTTACATCTGCATTTATTTAACACTCATGTCATCTTCCTTATAAATGCTAATCTTATCAACATTCTTAGAATCATTCTTATTTGATCTACTACAGACGCTCCTTTTATAAAGAAGATGATTGAGTCCTAACTTTATCCATTGTTTATGTCTAGTATTGCATTTTCATTTGAGATTTAAATGTTGATAGAGTGTTGGTTTCCCTCGTTTGATCAGGCAACCCATTCCACTTCCAATTTCCGGACGGAATGAACGAGAATTTGTATGTGTTTGTTCTTGCATAAGGAATGGGAAAATTGTTTTTATAACTATGTCTATCTGAGGGTTGTGTTAGATTATCTTTGGTCTATACCATGTATACTTGAGAGAATATTCTCTCAACGCAAGGAAAATAAAATTGTAGAGCTGTTAAGTTTGTCATAAAGTCTTATAAAATTACATATTTTGATTCATTCAAGCTGTTTTATCGTGTAACACATCTCTTGAGACAGATTGCACCACAGCAGCGCCACCTTTCGAATTCGGTGGGATAGCGCTATAGATATAATGTAACATGACAGAGCGGCTGTAGAAACTGTTGCCACCTACTGTTTAATTTTATTATTTTAAAACACATTTTATTTAGGATAATAATTGCATATATTTATAAAAAAAATTTTACTTTAACATAATTTAAATATATTTTTTAAAGAAAAACTTAGATTATGGCTATTTTTAAATTAAAAACCTAGACAAGGTCGAAAAAACCTTGATCTAGGTTGAAAAACCTAGCGCTGGCAGCATTGCTTGTGTCATCCTTTTAAATAAAACTGGAGAAATTAATTGCTTTGTCTAGAATTATTTTATACAAAGAGTGGTAGAAATGTATTAAACAATGATTCTTATTGTAACTCTTAATATAAGAGTTCGAAATCAAGTGGCATGCACTTGTAAAATATTTTCCAAACCAAGAAAGATCACACGAGAAAAGTAGGATATTCATAAATGTTCAATAGAAAGATTTAATTTCCTAGTTTTCTTTATATGTAAATTAATGAAAAATTAAAATCTTATTTATTAACATAAATACTTAATTGTAGAAATCCATTTCAATACATAAGTTTATATATTTTGGTAACACAGCTTACAAATAAATTGTCTCATCTAACTTTTAATTATATTTTAATTTAAGTTTTAACCAAAAACATATACTTTTTTTGTTAACATTCCATTTAATTTTCTAAAACAATTATATTAACATCGGTGCTGTATCGTGCGGCGCTGACAAGAAATATTATTTTAATGCACGTCTAATAAGATATCATGACATCATTAAAAATTGTGTATTGCTTTTACAGACTGAAAAATGTATTCTTCATTGATAGGATTATTATATGGTCCAAGGTTTGGAAAGACATTGGCTAGCATGACCTTCTATTTCTCTCTGTTGTAAGACGTTAGGGGCCGTCCATAAAGTACGTCACCCTCCAGAGTGGGGGAGGGGTGTAAGAAAGTGTGACAGTTTGTGAAAGGGGGAGAGGGGAGGGGTCCGGCAATGTGTGATGTCACGATGTTTTATATTAAATTTTAATTATTTTATAAATATACTAGTTTGTGCTGCGGCGCCGTGGCGCCCCCCCCCCTTTTTAAGGGCGCCTACGGCGCCCACCTTTTTCAAAAGCCCAACTAACTTGTCCTTGTATGATAAATACGTAATATTAACATTTCTTAAATGTACAGAAAGTATTTTATAATATTTTTTAATAATTTTTTTTATGTCAAAAGCCCAAGTAACTTATCCTTGTATGATAAATACGAAATATTACTGAAAATTAAACAAAGTATTTATATAATAATTTTTACAGTGCTAATCACCACACGATTTTTTTTACTAATTTTAGAAAGCAGCGCACCAAATTACTGCACCAAAAAATAACTATTTGAGTCAATCAGCACTGCTTAAAACACATTATTAAAAAAAAGTGGAGTGATGTCCCTCAGCGTTCCGCTACATAATTGAGCGTAAATATATATATGATAACAAAATTTGTGTTCGAAAGTGTGACTTACTTTGGGGGGGGGGTCTGAGATTTGTGACAGTTTGTGACAGAGGGGGGAGTTAAAAATTGTCAAAATAGCGTGACGTACTTTATGGATGGCCCTTTATTGCTTTCACTTTTGTTTGTTGACCATTCAGTCAGGCTCTCCACGTATGTTGTTTTATGTCTTCATCTGTCTCCCCTACAATATATATTTCAACATAAAGATAATCTTCCTATTTCATATTTCTTATATACCATGGTATAATTTCATTTTTCCTTTCCCTATAGTTTTGATGAATGATCTTGGGGCACATGTTGTACTATACAACTCAGTATTTGTTTTCTTTTCGTTTCATGACATATTCATAAATCTTCTTATAAACCACATTTCTACTGTTTTCATTGTTTTCCTTGCTTCTTTGTCTATTGTCCAACATTCACCCCCTAATTGAAGATCATAACAAAGATATCCTTTCAATATGCGCATTTTGATACATATTTATTAGGGCTGCGGAAATTAACGATTATTAGAATATGAGGATAGGTCGAGAAATAAACATGACAAAACTTAGAATATGAGTATAGGTCGAGACATGAACATGACAAAACTGATTAGAACATGAGGATAGGTCGAGACATGAACATGACAAAATTGATTAGAATATGACAATAGTTCGAGACAAGAACATGACAAAACTGATTAGAACATGAGGAAAGGTCGAGACATGAACATGACTAAGCTGATTAGAATATGAGAATAGTATTTAGTATTCCACAAAATACTCGGTGGTCGAGTGTCATGTGCGCTTGACTGACGTACATATGGCCATTGGTTGAAATCTATGTGAAGGCAGGGATTTCTTCCCGGGGCCAAGGTGTCCCTGAGACCACCGACCATCGGTTGGGTACCCAACACTAGTTATGGAAACAAAATAAAAAAAGACGATTCTGAGATTGGTAAAACACATTTGTTACACATGCTCAGCTAAGCATTTGTTTTCAGATTCATAATCTATTTAATAGTTTTTACCTAATATATGGATACGTGTGTATTGTCTCTCGATGCTTGTCAGTGAGATACTCGGGTATAAATTACATTGCTATGTACACATTCTAGAATTGAAATGTTTTATGGAATAATTGAAATACATACTCATTAATAAGTGCTGCAACATTGTTTACAATAAATAAATGCAACTTTGGGTCTAAAGGAACATTTGTTTTCTTAACATAATGTAGAATACATTTAAATAATATATCATGTCTGCATGTTTTATAACATACACAAAAGAAATTTAAGCGTAAAGCGTTTCTTTAAATGATTAAAAATTGCTATTCAATATAGAATTATAAAAATAAAAATATTTTAAATGCAATATTAGGTGGGACAGTAGCATGTAAATGGGATCATAAATATTTATTCTTATCTTATTAGTTTCAGGGCAAAGGCTGTCCCTGAGTCCACCCAGCTTCGAATTGGTACCTAGCATTAGTTAGGAAAACAAAGGCGGCTGGTTAATGCGTGGAACACACATAGACGTGACCTGTGAACGCTGCGTCACTAGCCAAGAGACCAGCATGATCTGTCAACGTAATAATCTTCCGCATAGAAGGAGCATCTGTAGGCCTCTTACAAGACTACGATTATTTATCTTATAAGAAAACGAGTATTTATCTTACAAGAATACGAGTATTTATCTTACAAGAAAACGAGTATTTATCTTACAAGAATACGAGTATTTATCTTACAAGACTACGAGTATTTATCTTACAAGAATACGAGTATTTATCTTACAAGACTACGAGTATTTGTCTTACAAGACTACGAGTATTTATCTTACAAGACTACGAGTATTTATCTTACAAGACTACGAGTATTTATCTTACAAGAATACGAGTATTTATCTTACAAGAAAACGAGTATTTATCTTACAATAATACGAGTATTTATCTTACAAGAATACGAGTATTTATCTTACAAGACTAGGAGTATTTAACTTACAAGAATACGAGTATTTATCTTACAAGAATACGAGTATTTATCTTACAAGAATACGAGTATTTATCTTACAAGACTAGGAGTATTTATCTTACAAGAATACGAGTATTTATCTTACAAGAATACGAGTATTTATCTTACAAGAATACGAGTATTTATCTTACAAGAAAACGAGTATTTATCTTACAAGAATACGAGTATTTATCTTACGAGAATACGATTATTTATCTTACAAGAATACGAGTATTTATCTTACAAGAAAACGAGTATTTATCTTACAAGAATACGAGTATTTATCTTACAAGAATACGAGTATTTATCTTACAAGACTAGGAGTATTTATCTTACAAGAATACGAGTATTTATCTTACAAGAATACGAGTATTTATCTTACAAGTATACGAGTATTAATCTTACAAGACTAGGAGTATTTATCTTACAAGAATACGAGTATTTATCTTACAAGAATACGAGTATTTATCTTACAAGAAAACGAGTATTTATCTTACAAGAATACGAGTATTTATCTTACAAGAATACGAGTATTTATCTTACAAGAATACGAGTATTTATCTTAAAAGACTAGGAGTATTTATCTTACAAGAATACGAGTATTTATCTTACAAGAATACGAGTATTTATCTTACAAGACTAGGAGTATTTATCTTACAAGAATACGAGTATTTATCTTACAAGAATACGAGTATTTATCTTACAAGAATACGAGTATTTATCTTACAAGAATACGAGTATTTATCTTACAAGAATACGATTATTTATCTTACAAGAATACGATTATTTATCTTACAAGAAAACGAGTATTTATCTTACAAGAATACGAGTATTTATCTTACAAGAATACGAGTATTTATCTTACAAGACTAGGAGTATTTATCTTACAAGAATACGAGTATTTATCTTACAAGAATACGAGTATTTATCTTACAAGAAATACGAGTATTTATCTTACAAGAATACGAGTATTTATCTTACAAGAATACGAGTATTTATCTTACAAGACTAGGAGTATTTATCTTACAAGAATACGAGTATTTATCTTACAAGAATACGAGTATTTATCTTACAAGAAATACGAGTATTTATCTTACAAGAATACGAGTATTTATCTTACAAGAATACGAGTATTTATCTTACAAGAATACGATTATTTATCTTACAAGACTAGGAGTATTTATCTTACAAGAATACGAGTATTTATCTTACAAGAATACGAGTATTTATCTTACAAGAATACGAGTATTTATCTTACAAGAATACGAGTATTTATCTTACAAGAATACGAGTATTTATCTTACAAGAATACGAGTATTTATCTTACAAGAATACGAGTATTTATCTTACAAGAATACGAGTATTTATCTTACAAGAATACGAGTATTTATCTTACAAGAATACGAGTATTTATCTTACAAGAATAGGAGTATTTATCTTACAAGAATACGAGTATTTATCTTACAAGAATACGAGTATTTATCTTACAAGAATACGAGTATTTATCTTACAAGAATACGAGTATTTATCTTACAAGACTACCAGTATATAAACGTTTAAGCTATTGACAATTTAAACAAAAAGTTAGTTTTGACACTGTTTACTTTGGTGGAATATGTTATAAAAATCTATGCAATAATATTTACAGCAATGCGCAATAAGATACTTCAATTTTTAATTGTTTCTATGGTTTTGCTTACTTTGAAAAAACAGGTTCATTGAAATACATGTATATTGAAGTATATATAGTTCACATTTTTATAGATAATAATATACAAGACATAAATGCTATTTTTTTTATTACACGCGCTAATTAGCAAGGACAAAAGTGAAACCAGATCAGTAAAAAGTGGGAAGCATTACTTTAGGTCAATAAGGATTATTTTATTATAATTTTATTTAAAAAATAATGAAAAGAACAAATTTAACTGAGTTCAGTACATACGGGATTATAACACTGTGACAATGATGTAGATAATTTTTTTGTAATATACAAAACCGAGCAAGGCAGTTTCACTTAATTGGGTAAAACTAAATGTGTCAAGAAAGGGCGTAGGTTTGCCAGATGTCCGGTTTTGTACCGGACTGTCCGGTATTATCGTTATTTGTCCAGTGGAAAAATGGAAGCAATGCCGGACATTTTACATTTAAATATTGTGCCATCAACAAAATTCGACACTAGTGTCCGGTATTTTTGAGACAGCCACGTGGCAACCCTAAAAGGGCGCCATTAAAAAAACTCCATTATTACTATATAGAAAGTGATTAGTTGTCCAAACAATGGAATTTATATTTGTTAGGTAGGAGATTATAGTATTTAAATTTGCGCATAATTTTTTTTAAAAAAATGCTGTATATAAGACATAAATACCTTTGCCATTTCCTTTGATGCATGTGGTAAACTAAATGTCATAATATTTACACATTAATGTAAAGACGGATCTAATATCAATAAACTTCTTCGTTACTTAACCCCTTTACCGGCTATTAAAAATTTTGAAACTAACCATTATTTGGCGAATAAATCTAAAAAAATTTTTTTCTTACAAATCAAATTAGAAGAATCGTCATTATCACGCAGTAATTCGGCACGAACATCGTCTGCTGTAAAGCCACGTTTGCGAGTAATCATAGCGAAAATCAAAAAAAATGTTCTTATAAAAAAAGAAGATATTTATAATATTGAATAAATAAATGAATTTAGTACAAACCGGAACGAAATAATTTCTAAAAGATTCAACCCACGTGCTTTTCTATCGTCGGAAATACAGACTAATATGTGCTTACGCAATTATTGATGACGTTAAATGCTCGAAAACAACAGTACGGTAGACCGAATAAGTCATAGTGTACACAAAAATTTGATTGTTTCATAACCATCAAAATAAAATATTTCTAGGGATCTGAACAACTGGAAGGTCTGTGACATTTGTTGTTGTGTAGAACTCTCAAAAAGAAACACTTTAAAAAAAAACCAGCTAGATGCGCTGTAACTACGTCATAGCATTTTGGACGAGAATAATCGGGTCTGCCGCATACTGCAGATCATAATATCATTTGGACGATTATAGTCGGGTCTACCGTGTAAAGGTCAATAGATCAAGACGACTATAGTCGGGACAACCGGTAAAGGGGTTAAATCTACTTAAAATCTTAAATGTACATGTACAACATTTTAAAATTGTACACCATAGTTTAGCTTCAATAGTACGTGCGATTGTTTAGGAGCGATTACTTTCAGAAATTGGTATCCGTCATATGATGGATTAAAAAGAACTCACCGGGCTTCCTAAGAACAAAATTGATTATAGATAGGAATAATATGCACTGAGTAAAAGTGTGGCTATTGGGTGGCACATTTATAAGTATATAGAGTGGCACAATTGTTACGTTGTGTAGGTTACTTTTTATTGGTAGGAGCATGCGTTAATTATATCGCCAAAACCTTGGTGGTACTATCTCTCGCTTAGCCACTGTTAATATGTTTTTGAAAAAGTTAAGCAAAACATTTAGGTTAAATTTGAAGTCCAATCACTGTGAGGCTACTATTGGAATAATATAAAAAAAGTTTTAAGGGCAGACACATGATCAAACATAAATTTTAATTTACTATTTGGTAAAACGGCGTTTATCATGTATGTGTGACACTGAGAAAATGATTTCTTTTTTAAATCCTTTATATTAACTCGTGGTGTCTGCGGCCGACCGACCGACCTTGCTTGCTTGCTTGCTTGCTTGCTTGTCGCCAAAACTTTTGATCGATTTTTAACCCACTTGCTCGCAAGATAGCGAGCTGAAATTTTGCAGGCAGTTTCGTACCGATGATAAAAACAATGTATCAAAATTTCAGATCGATCGCATGTACCGTAATTAAATTATTGATTTTTTAGATTATTTTTTTTAATCCTATGTATCATGCTATTTTTTGAGATAGAGCGTCGCGGTGCGTATTATATTGAACAACCTTTCTGTCGCGCAATAAGGTGCGTATTTTATTGACAGCTCTTTTTATAAACATATTCCTGATCGGTGCGTATTATATTAAACATGTTTTACGACACAACTTCAATTTTGTATTTCTGGATGGTCTGGCGCTGCGTGTTATAATGAACATTCTTTTAGTTACTTCTCGTACATAAAGGATTTATAGTCAAAAACTTGGTTTTTTACGGGTTTTTCTTATTTAAATTTAAACCGGGCAGGCCCTTAAAATGAATAAATTGTATAAAATTAAATTTTACACAGTAAATACACTAGTAACTGATTTCGTTGCGTGTAGCAAAAGATTAGTGATTAAAATAATTGAATAGTTTTGTTAGGTGTGAGATGTATTTACATTTAATAGTGCAAGTGATTGTTTAGGCTGTCCGAAAGGAAAAGATGGATTGAAAAGAAATGATCGGAGTTTTTAAATATTGAAAAGATTACAAACAAGAGAATTAAGAACTTGGAGAGAAGCAAACTATTAAAAGTAAAATTAAATATAAGATCAATACAAGAGCAGTAACACAATTTTTAAACATCAACATTGTAGCCAACATGTGAGAATACAACAATGATCAGAAATTGTACAGCAATGTAAACAACAAAGACAATGTAAATACGCAATTTCTTTTTTCCGATGAATTTATTAATTTGTATAAACTTTCTATTATCTATAAATAATCTGAAAATAGGAAGACGAGGATAAGGGAATGCTTGCAATTCATTCAACAATGTATCCCTAATTACAGGGATCGGAATCAAGTGACATGCCACTTGGATAAAATAAAACGTTTTTCATCACAAAAGAATCATGAGTACAACTGGCTTATAGTTAAAACAAACATGTATATTTATGTTATTAAATAAATTTCATATTTTTTCTATTTTAGAAATAAATAAGATTTTAAAGATTTATAATTATAAATAGAATATTACAGTGCGATTTTTCAATTTACATTCAATGAAACATCTACAAAACACAAAATATTTATGTTATATTTCTTTGATTTAAATTTTCATTTTAATGAATGCTCTAAATATAAATTACGATTTTCACATTAATTTCCATTTTTTTTAGTCTTGTTCACAGAAACTCATGATAAATACATCTGCACCGGTGCGTTTTAGTGCGTCATTTACGGGAAACACAATATCATGCAAGTCAAAAATGAATATATTAATGTGTTAACATAACGTGTTCTCTCCATAATATGTCTTTTTGTCCATTTTTATAGTAAAGGATATTTTATTGTATGTGTGTATATAGTTATTTGAAAACGCTCAATATTGTTAGTACTATGTGTGTATATAGTTATTTGAAAACGATCAATATTGTTAGTACCATGTGTTTATGTGTGTATATAGTTATTTGAAAACACTCAATATTGTTAGTACCATGTGTGTATGTGTGTATATAGTTATTTGAAAACTCTCAATATTGTTAGTACCATGTGAGTATGTGTGTATATAGTTATTTGAAAACTCTCAATAGTGGTAGTACCATGTGTGTATGTGTGTATATAGTTATATGAAAACACTCAATATTGATAGTACCATGTGTGTATGTGTGTATATAGTTATTTGAAAACTCTCAATATTGTTAGTACCATGTGTGTATGTGTGTATATAGTTATTTGAAAACTCTCAATATTGCTAGTACATTACATGTTGAAAATTTCATGATGTATTTTCTAACACCTTTCACAAAACTAACTATTAAATTAAACAACCCGTAAAAACAAAGTTTTTGACTATAAATCTCTTATATTTGAGACTAAAAGTATTGATTATGTTTAAATATAATGCGCACCGCGCGACAGAACCCTGTGACATCGAGGGCTGGAGAGAACTCCAGTAAACCTTGGAGGTCAACTATAGCAGACGGCTACACATGCTACATAAAAATACATATAGATAAACTAAAAATTCATTCATTTTATTACAGTACATTTGATCTATCTGAAACTTTGTTACAATGCATTGTTAGATGACACAAGTCTATGAGCAAAATTTCAGCTCGATATGATCATTGGAAGTGAGCAATTTTTAATTTAGTTTTTCCGTGGACTGGCGGGTGGGACGACGACAAGACGGTAAAGTTAATATAAGGGATTTAAAAACAAAACACTGACAAGAGTTGACAGCTTACGTAGACCGCATCAATTATAAACACAATAATTAAATACCCGAGTTTTTTACGATAAAGTAGTAAATACAAACACTCATATATTCAAATGCACGTATATTTCTCACATAAATCGTAATACTAAATTCTTGGGCTGCGGAATTTATCGATTAATCTCTAGATTAATCGTTAAAAATTTTATCGATTAAATATCGATTCAAATAATTTTAATCGATAAAAATTCGATTAAAATTTAAGAAAATATTTATAATATTTTTTAAAATTTTAATAATAAATAATAAATTATTATTTTATTAATTTATGTTGCCCGGATGACGTCAATTATAAAATGTCTGACAGCCAGAGCCGTCTTTACACCATTTTGGGCCCCCGGGCAAAAAAATAGTGTTGGGCCCTTCCCCCGCAGGAATAAAAAATGAATATACATAATATATATAAATAAACATATTCCCATGGGGCCCATATGCACGTGGGCCCCCGAGCAAATGCCCAACGGGCCTATGCGTTAAGACGGCCCTGTTGACATCATCAGCGCAGTTAAATTTAAACATATAACTAGAAAGTTGAGCAAATATGTTGTTTTTAAGCTAACTGCGGATGGCAAAGTCGAAGATGTGAAAACATTTACTGTGTCCACTGCCATAAACAATTCTCTTTTAAAGGATCAAATACATACCTTCAGCACAAATCAAGTATCAACAAATTGTCATGAAATTTAGTTCAAAATATTCTAAATTTTCAATGTCCGTGAGAAATGTTCAGTTTAATGACGTCATAAATTTCTATTTTTGGTTTTAATCGAAATTATCGATTAATTAGTCGATAATTTTTCAAAAGTTAACGATTAAATTTAAATTAATCGATAACAGCCCTACTAAATTCCTTTTCTTACTCAATCTCAAACATTATGTCATGTTTCAGATCTTTTAGACAATGCTATACATTTTTTGCATCAGTCAGAGGTTAAACTTCACAGTTGATGTGATGACCAATTCCTGGGATAATTCACAGTTGATATGATGACCAGTTCCTGAGATACTTCACAGTTGATGTGATGACCAGTTCCTGAGATACTTCACAGTTGATGTGATGACCAGTTCCTGTAAATTATTTCTCCTTTATGATTGCCTTAAAAATTGTAAGAAATTTCTTCAAAGTCTTACTTGTGAAATAATATTGAGATTGAGGAAGAATGGGGTATTTAAACTATAATTTATCTGAGAATAAAATCATGTCAATGACATCAGACTGTTTGTATTTACTAAACTATAAAAAACTCATCTAAATCACTATTGTGTCTTTTAATCTATGCAGTCTACGTAAGCTGTCAACTGTTGTTAGTGTTGTTTTTTAATAGTTACTTTTGTGAAATTTCTTAGAAAATACAAACATGAAATGTTCAACAGGAAATGTACTAACAATTTAGCACTTTCAAATAACTATATACAAATACACACATGCCATAAAATATCCTTTAACTATAAAAATGGAGAAATAGGAATATTATGGAGAGAACACATTATAATGACAAATTAATGTAATCATTTTGAACGTGCATTGATATTGTGTTTCCCGTAAATGACGCACTTCAAAGCACCGGTTCTGATTTATTTATCATGAGTTTTTGTTAACAAAACTGAAAAAAAGAAAAATAAAGGGCAAATGGTAATTTATATTTGAAAAAACCATTCAAACATAATTTTAAATGTAAGTGACATAGTATAAATATTTTGTGTTTGTAAATGTTTCATTAAATGTTAATAAAAATCTGCGTTGTAATATAAAGTTCGATCAAATTATTAATCTTAAAAAGTGTATTAATTTTGTTTTAAATATTAATACCATGAAATTTTTTTAAGGATTAAAATGTAATATTGTTTTATTTATGTGTAGCGCTTGTCGTTATACTGTATTTACTAGACGGAAAGCGTTCTATTGTTTCTCTTCACAACGATTAAATCTTTCGCCTTTTACTAAGATTAAAGTGATTATAGAGATCTAGATCAGTGAATATATAGATATAGATCAGTGAGAAGATATTCGTTTGGACTTTTTAGATCCTGTTTGTGTCAGTGGATTGTGCATGTGTTAAGGGATTCTAACACATGTGAGTAATCCAGAATGTTCAAAAGAATTATAGTAAAGAGTGTGTCACTCTCAAGTGCACACCACCCCAACACACTTTCCCTTACTGTGTCTGGGAAAGAAGCGTTCAAAGTTATGTCATCAGAAATCATAGAATGCTTGAACAAAGAAATAAAAATAACATCGAAAGACATAGAGGCTCTCTACTAGTTTGAGGAACCACTCAAATGGTTCCTCAAACTTGGACCACAAGCGGAGCGGCAGCATTTCGATAACTTGCAAAGTAAAACGCTGCAAGTTGGAGTAGGGAAACACATAAGCTTTGAACATGTTGGAAAAGAAAGGGAAAAAGGTCATAGTTCATTGGGTCCCCCCCAACCCTGCCTAAGGAGGGGTCGAAGAAATGCTCTCTTTTTTGAGCAATGAGAAAGTAGAGGCCTTTCCCATCACAAAGGGAGGCCGGACCGGTGGACGGTCCTTTACAGACCAGATAACGTAACAAGTGTTCCCACACTATATATACCTAGAGTGTGGACAGGTGAAGGACAAGACAGTGCTGCTCCTTGTCCCTGCAGAAGACAGACCTGTTTCCTGTGCGGGTTGCAGGAACACTGGACCAGCAAGTGTGGCCAGGGAAGATCAACGGGAGAGAGTATGAGGGAGAAGACAAGAGAAGGTCCGATGGATTACAATGACAAGCCAGATGTCCAAACGACAAAGCCGGTGGAAGCAAGCTTGGGGGTTGCCTTCACAGACCCTCTAGCGGCCCCCGTCACAGCCCCTTTGGCGGCTCCCGTGACAGTCCCCGTGGCGGTCCCAGCGGTAGCCCCCGTGTCTGTCCCCGTGGCGGCCCAAGCTGGAGGCTCAACGACGAAGGCACTACCAGGCCCCACTACGATTCTCAGAGAAGCCAAGAACGCCAAACCGGAGGAAGGCTGGCAAATTAAAACGTCAAAAAGGAACAACAACAGGAAAACAACAGAGACGACAGCAGGAGGGACTTCCCCTAAGACGAGATCGTATGCCGACGCTGTCACTCATGGGAGTCCTCCCAGCACAAACGAACCACTACAGAAAGCGTGGACGGCAACGAAAAGACATTACCAAGACGAAGATTCAGAGACAGACGAGATAAAATACAAGAAATATGACTGGTTTCCCCAGGACGAGACAACAGACGACAGTGATTAGTCAAGTGTGTTTTCTAAGAATAAAAGAAATGTAACTTTCTAAAAAACAATCTACTAATATCATGGCGATGAATGTTTCACACACACGAGGGCAATGGCAGTAGAATGCGGTCAAGCGTAGCTTTCACTAACAAAACAACATTACGTACTCGACGCTCGCCCCGAGAACGAACATCAGACACTGGGACTACACAGCTCACCTGCTATCACTCATATAAGACCTGTACAAGTAAAGAACAACACATTATTAACCTGGTTAAAAAGCACAAGACAGATTTTATTTTTTTACAGGAAACAAATATAACAACAGAACACGACGCAAATATGTACACAAAGACTTTAGGGATGAAAAACAGTCACTTTAGTTTAGGGAGATTTAAAGGGGTGGGAATAGTACAGACATCCGATAGATGGGAAATAACACATAAGGACAGGGATAGTGAGGGAAGAATGGTCACCATGAACATTACAGACAAGAAAGACATATACACACTTGTTAACATATACGCCCCAGCCAAACCCAAAGAGCAACCACTTTTTTACAAAACACTAGTTACAAATTTGGAAAATTTATTTAAGAGAGGGAAGGTTGTCTTAGGAGGGGATTTTAACTATGTTACGAGCCCTCTTGACACAACCAACCCCAACAGGAAAAGGAAAATAGTAGAAGTTAACACGGGGATAGAAGTACTACAGTACATAACGGATACCTACAAATTAGTAGACGCATATAGAACAATTCATAAAAATGGAAAAGAAACAACATTTAATAATAATAATTTTAACACCCAATCAAGGTTAGATAGATTCTACATCACAAATACAGACACAATTAATGAAGCTAAACATGTTACAGAAACTCTAAAGTTTACAGACCACAAAGGGGTGAAAATTACACTAAATACTACAAAGACAAATATTATTTAAAAATCCCCTCATTGGAAATTCAACAATACACTTTTAGAAAACGATCAATACACAGATATCATTAATAAAATAATCCAGCAATACAGCACACTACCAACTACAAATATAGGCCAACACTGGGATCTTTTAAAATCTACAATTAAACACATCACACAAAATTTTGCAACCCAGCTACACAGGCAAATCCGACAAAGAGAAAATGAACTTAAAGTGATAATATCAATAGAAAACAACAACGACCCAACCAATCACGCCATACACGAATTAGAGGAAGAATTAGAAACAATACAGCAGCATAAATATAATGGTGCCCTTGTTAGAAGTAGAATACTCACGAACTACACAGAAGCACCAACAAAACATTTCCTAACAATAGAACAAAACATACAAAAAAGCAGGCAGATAAAACAAATAATAGACACAGATGGAACAACACAAACTGACAACAAAGAGATTGTAGGCACATTTGAAAAATACTACACACATCTTTTTGCAAATGAACAAATGGACTCAGATATACAGGATCAGTACACAAATATGACTAAAGCACTACAAGAAAAGCAAACCGAAGAAATGAACAAACCATTTACATTACAAGACATCAAAGGGACACTACACAGCATGAATAAAAAACAAATCACCTGGGCCAGATGGGACTAACTACAGAGTTTTACAACTTTTTTTTTACAACACTAGGGCCAATACTACAGGCAACAATAGAAGAAGCTTACAACAACAGGGAACTACCAAATTCAATGAACACTTCTTACATCACACTTATACCAAAGAAAGACACAGACAAAACACAACTTAAAAATTACAGGCCCATATCATTACTCAACACAGACTATAAAATCCTTACCAAAACATTAGCAATAAATTAAAACCACATTTAAATACTCTCATCCATGTCAATCAACAATGCAGCATTAAAGGCAGGGACATCAACAATCACAATCATTTAATCAGAGACATTATTCAATATGCAAATGACAAAAAAGTTCAGACATGCATATTATCACTAGACCAGGAGAAAGCTTTTGACAGGGTAGACCATGCATACCTTCACAAGATATTACAGCACAATAAATTAGGGGAGTATTTTGCAATTGGGATTAAAATTTTATACAGGAAACCAGTTAGCCAACTGTTAATAAATAATATACTTTCAAATGAAATTAGAATTAAAAGATCAGTTAGACAAGGGTGTCCTTTGTCCCCTTATCTGTACATTCTAGCCTTTGAACCACTTCTGGAGAAAATCAGGAGGGAAAAGAACATAACAGGAATGAGGATCCCTGGAGCCAGAGATATCAAAGTCATTGCATATGCAGATGACACTGTCTTTTTCCCCACAAATGATAGGTCAATTTACAAAATAATTTCAACTTTTCAAGAATTTGGAAGATGTAGTGGGTCCAAAGTTAATGTAAACAAATCTGAAATTATGGGGATTGGTAGGTGGCAGGATAGACTAGATTTCCCTTTAGGCATAATAAGGAAGGAGAGTCTTAGAATTTATGGGATCTTTTATTCCAATAATCAGACACAGACAAACACTGAAATATGGAGGAAGACTGAACAATCTATTAAAATTATTATAGACAGGAACAAATATACAGCACAAACAATTTTTGGAAGGAGTACAATAATAAACACATTTGTCATCCCCAAAACTATATATACAGGAACAATATGGGAACCCCCACCAGCAATTTTAAAAGAAATTAACTCACACATAACTAAATACATATTTCAAGGAACAATACACCATATAAAACATGCAACACTAATACAATCTAAGCTAAATGGAGGTATAAACTTGCAAGACATACAAACCACAATACAAGCACTCAGAATAAAATTTATAGGACAAGCCATTAGGAAAAAATCAGAAAATACATTCACTCATTATTACTTAGGGATCAGATTAGGATATTTAACAGCAATAAATAATAGCACTGCACATTACATTGGAAAAAAACAATCACAATTTCATAGAGCATGCATCAAAGCAATAAAAGGCAATGAGGAAGTGTTACACAAAACAACCAAAGAAATATATACACATTTAATAAAAAAACAAGCAACACCTCTGTACAATAGAATTAAATGGACACAAGTTTATGGAATTACAAACACTGAGGACACATTTAAAAATACTCATATTAGAGAAACACCCAATCAAGAAAAAGAAATAACATACAGACTAATATACAATACAACACCAGTCTCAGCAAGAAAATATAAAGACAGAGGGGCAAGAATAGGCTGTCCACTCTGCAGGTCAGGCGCTGATGAGACTGAACAACATTTGTATCTCACATGCAATACAATTTTACAAACTAAATCCACACTTCAACAATTCATACAAGCAGGCACATTACACAATGTAGATATAGACAAAGCAATAACACTAAACATAATACCAGACTCTATAAATAAGAAACAACAAACAATAAGCTTAAAGATACTTTCACAGTACAGAAAACACATATAGCATCACAGACTGAAGGCATTTTTCAACAATCACAACTACACCAACATAACATTAGAACTCATTTTTAGACAAACAATACAGAAAATGATTGAAAATTTACAAGATAATAATTGAATTTTAATAAAAAGGTATGATGTTCATGTTATTTGTTTCTATCAGAAGTGCCTCAAATATAGAAACAGGTTTTGTCATTTAAATTCATGTTACTTTTTGTATAGTTTTGATTCTAGAAACTTTTGTATAATTTTGAATAAGTTATGTTGTATTATGATGTACATTATTTATTGGTATACATTGATACTGTTTCACCTTGATGTAACATGAATCTCTGAGGGCAAACATCAATATAACATTAGAACAGATTTTTATACAACAAATTAAAAGAGAATAATAGAAATGTTAAGAATAAAAATTAAAAAAAAATAAATAAAAAAAAATTAAAAAAAAAGTACAAGTGCATGCCACTTGATTTCGATCTCTAAGTACAGAGATAAAATATCAATGAATAGCTTAAATGGTTTTACAATAAGAAGGCATTGAAAGAAAATGTATTTCTCTAGCATTATAGAAGGACTATCTCATATACCCGGCTTTGCACGGGCCAGTATTACGGATCCCATTTTGTACCCCACCCATTATGACCCCAATCAATAATGGGATCCCGTTCTTGGCCAAATCCTCCCCCCCCCCATATGATACCACATTTCTTTGAGATTTCATACCCCATTATAATCCCGTTGTGTAATGGGATCCCATTCGCAAAGTAAGCCCCTATCCCCTATAAAATACGTATACTTTAATGGGATCCATTCGCAAAGTAAGCCCCTATCCCCTATAAAATACGTATACTTTAATGGGATCCATTCGCAAAGTAAGCCCCTATCCCCTATAAAATACGTATACTTTAATGGAATCCATTCGCAAAGTAAGCCCCTTTATCCTATAAAATACGTATACTTTAATGGGATCCCATTCGCAAAGTAAGCCCCTATCCCCTATAAAATACGTATACTTTAATGGGATCCATTCGCAAAGTAAGCCCCTATCCCCTATAAAATACGTATACTTTAATGGGATCCCATTCGCAAAGTAAGCCCCTTTATCCTATAAAATACGTATATCCCATTCGCAAAGTAAGGCCCTATCCCTTATAAAATACGTATACTTTAATGGGATCCATTCACAAAGTAAGCCCCTTTATCCTATAAAATACGTATACTTTAATGGGATCCCATTCGCAAAGTAAGCCCCTATCCCCTATAAAATATGTATACTTTAATGGGATCCCATTCGCAAAGTAAGCCCCTATCCCCTATAAAATACGTATACTTTAATGGGATCCCATTCGCAAAGTAAGCCCCTATCCCCTATAAAATACGTATACTTTAATGGGATCCCATTCGCAAAGTAAGCCCCTATCCCCTATAAAATACGTGTACTTTAATGGGATCACATTGATCAGTATTATCGCATTGCTTGAAGTGATCCCGTTTTTTGATAGAATCCCTTGCCCTCATATGATTCCATACTTCATTTGAGATTTCATGCCTAATTATGATCCTGTTGTTATAACAGAAAAGCCTACCAATCATTGATGTCACATTCAAAGTTGAAATAAAGAGAAACAAAATTAGTTGAATGATTTATAAATGGTTATTACATTTCACTTCTGAAAATAACTTTCTTTGGCCATTTAATCAACTAAAAATGATTGAGTATGATAGTAATTCATACAGCCATTATGCCTAAGGAGATATACTAACATAACTAAACTATGAGTAAACTGATAATACAAACTATCCTATAGGTATACGTTTCAAAGTTGAAATGAAAAGAAACAAAATTAGTTACATTATCTTTAAAATGTTAATTACATTTAAACTTTTCAAAATAAAACACAAAACATTATGTTTCAGAAAATTTTGAATTTTTAAAAGATAAAAAATAATTAAATGTATTCATTAGGCATACACATATGAAATTATTAAAAAATCATTTTACACACAACAATTTGACAGGTTCACTACTTATTCAACTTATATATACACTTTCTTTGGCCATTTAACATACTGACAGATATGATTCAGTATGGCAGTAACTATTATAGCCATTATGGCAAGGGAGATGTACTAAAATACTAAACTACAGTATTTGTAAACTGATAATACAAACTATCCTATAAGTTACCAAATTGTAATAAAGAGAAAGAAAAGTAGCTGAATTATTTTTAAAATGTTAATTACATTAACATTGTCTATTATGTTTCTGAAAAACTTCAATGTTTAAAAAAGAAAAAAAAGAGACATTAATATATCAAGTAACTGTTAAATCTATTTACAAACAAAAATATGGCTGTTTCACTACTTTATAAATCTTTAATTGACGTAATCATTCAATTTATATTTACACTTTCTTTGGCCATTTAAACTACTAAAAATGATTCAATATGGTAATTGTTAAGTCTCTATGTTTAGGTGGATTGTACCTTGCTCTCCGCTACACACAACATACACAAGAGATGACACAAGTCTGTGTAACGATGCAATGTTTATTCTACTATAAACAACTGTACAACTGGCTGTCTTGCCTTGACATAAAATACATCTATATATAACGGCTGTATGCTCAAGCAGGCCCTCGGTCCGACCCGACCGCTTCTGGGCGACGTTAAACTCAACTCTCTGTGTTACTGCAACCCTGCAGCTCCCCGGTCTATCCTGACCGGTCTGACCGCACAACACTGTGCGAACTACACAGCTTTCTGCCACACCCCGCACTCGTCTCGACTACTCTCTTATATACCCCCCAACTGGTCTCAACTGACCCTGGCGTGTCCTCTGGTCATGTCCCTGACATATCCCGTGTGACCAGAAGTTCACTCAGACATCACTAGACATTATTCACGTGATAGGAGTTCATACCCGTCAACAACGCCTTGACCCGACTCCAACACTGGCTCACAACAATCTCACCACAATCATTCGCAGTGATTCTCATACCCTGACAGTAATTAATACAGCTATGATGCCCAAGGATACATAAAAGCACCTAAAATATGAGTAAACTGATAATAAAAACTACTCTATAAGTTTCCATATTGTAATAAAGAGAAAGAAAAGCAGTTGCTTTATTTTTACAATGTTCATTACATTTAAACTTTTGACAATAAACAGACAATTCAATCTTATTATGTTCCTGAAAAACTTCAATATGTATAGTGTATATGAGAAAAAATAATTTAATGTGTACTTGAGATAAAAATACATGAAATTATTGTTAAATATATTTACACACAACGATTCGAAAGCTTATTACATACATACACACTACTTGATATTCTCTATTCAACTTATATTATAAGTATTGCACAACAAACATACACACTACTTGATAATTCTCTATTCTACTTATATTATAAGTATTGCACAACAAACATACACACTACTTGATAATTCTCTATTCTACTTATATTATAAGTATTGTACTACAAACATACACACTACTTGATAATTCTCTATTCTACTTATATTATAAGTATTGCACAACAAACATACACACTACTTGATAATTCTCTATTCTACTTATATTATAAGTATTGCACAACAAACATACACACTACTTGATAATTCTCTATTCTACTTATATTATAAGTATTGCACAACAAACATACACACTACTTGATAATTCTCTATTCTACTTATATTATAAGTATTGGACAACAAACATACACACTACTTGATAATTCTCTATTCTACTTATATTATAAGTATTGCACAACAAACATACACACTACTTGATAATTCTCTATTCTACTTATATTATAAGTATTGCACAACAAACATACACACTACTTGATAATTCTCTATTCTACTTATATTATAAGTATTGGACAACAAACATACACACTACTTGATAATTCTCTATTCAACTTATATTATAAGTATTGGACAACAAACATACACACTACTTGATAATTCTCTATTCAACTTATATTATAAGTATTGGACAACAAACTTTGGTGTGATCACATAGCTAAATATTAACCCGTTGCCTAAAGAGATCCCATTTTTGTTAGAATCTCTTTCCCCAATTGGATGGCATATTTTTTGGCGATTACACACTCCATAAGGATGGCATTGCCTAATGGTATCACATTCATGAAGTAAATCCCTTTCCCCTATAAAATATCATACTTTATTAGGATCACACAGCTCAGTGCTATCCTTTGCATAATGTGATCTCGTTTTTGGTAGAATCACTTTCTCTTGATCCCGTTGCATAATGGAATCCCATGCTTTGTCTAATTCCTTACCCCTAGATAATCCCTTTCCCCGATTGGATCCCATACTTTGGTTTGTTTTATTTACCCCAGTATGATCCAATTGCATTATCGGATCCTGTTCCCTGTGAGATTTCATACTGGTTTCTCTCACATTATAGCTAAAACATTATTTGTTTCAGTTTAAAAAAGTGGTCCCAAAGGAAATCCATTCTATCCGTCTGACGTCCCAAACAGAAAATAATTCTGAAAAACAATTGGATAAGCGTAGGACGCAATAATCTTCTGTATAGATGGAGCGTCTGAAACAGATAAGATTAGATATGACTTTAAAGTTTGACTTATTTTTGTTATAAATTACTGCGGACGTAATGAACAATTAAACCGCAGAAGTTTCTAGAATATTTTTAATTATATCCGAATCAAGTGGATAATACACGTATAGTACAATCATAGTCTCAGCTTTCACTTCTTTGTATAGTACAATCATAGTCTCAGCTTTCACTTCTTTGTATAGTACAATTATAGTCTCAGCTTTCACTTCTTTGTTCAGCAGTGCGTAACGTTGTTTTCTGCTTACGTATAAGGAAGACGTTCTTGTTGATAGAAGGTTTAGCTTAATTTGTTTTCTTTATTGGATTATTATCCATGTGTTTTCACTTATACATTTTTTTCTTACTATTTTTGAAGCCAGCTGCGTTCACTGCTGCATTATTCATCTTATTTTTAAGAAAGTTCCAGTTTGTTTCGATGTCTTTTTCACCATTATTATTATCTATTAGGGTTGGCTGGGCTGCGTATCTGTTGTTTATTTCGATATTGTAAGCAGCCTTGATGTCTTTTAACTGCAGTCGCTGGGAGTCTATTTTCTTATTTTGTGTTGGTTTCTTAAGTTGTTTTAATCTCATTTTTAATTTGGCAATGCAGAGGTTGTGATCCCCTGTGTGCTCTAACGTCTTGGACTGATTGACGAAATTTTGCACTTATGCAAAAGTGATCTATTAGGTTTTTGTTGCAATTATCCGGAGAGATCCAAGTAGTTTTATGTATATCTTTATGGTGAAATAAGGTGCTTGCTATAACGAGATTTAATAGTTGGCAAAGTTCTATTAGTCTTTATCCATTTTGATTTAAGTTTCCTATGCCATGTTTTCCTATGCTTCTTTCAATATCTTTTGTCCTCGCCTTCTTTGGCATTAAAATCTCCCATCACAACAATAATATCATCTTTTGGTATTTTTCTAATTGTGTCTGTCAACAGATTGTAGAATGAGTGTTTCTGGGCGTCAGTGTTATCGTTGGTTTGTGCATAGCATGTATAACAGATAGTTAGAAATATTTTGATTGGTATCTAACAGTTATTATTCTTTCGTTGACTGGTTGCCAGCTGATCAGCGATCCTTCAGCTCTGTGTGTCATAAGGATTGCGACATCTTCCAAGTGTTGGTCGTCGTTTCTCCCTCAATAAATTATGTGTAGATTTTCATTAAATAAGAATTGTTTACCTGCGTTTGTCCATCTACACTCACTAATATCAAGAATATCCAGGTCGTAGTTTTTCATTTCACTACACACTTGGGCACATGTTCCTATTTGGTGCATTGTTCTTACGTTCCAATAGCCAATTCTAAATATAGATTTGCAGTCAAGCAAGTTGGAACGAAGCTTCGAGTTATTGAAATCCATAAGCATTACCTATATATCCACACATTATCTATATAATCAATATTAATAAAATGATAATGAAAACCTACGAATTATATAAATACATATCATTACATGAATGAACAATACTAAAATTAAAATCAAATTACCTCCTTTATTAGAATTTGAATTGACCGTCTCTTGAGACACGACGCTGTGAGATGGCCTTGACAACATGACCTCTATGACGTACGTAAGCTATAGACTCCAGGACATGACGAGTAAAAGAGAACAATCCTTTACCCACACGTGTTTTTATACTCTTCTCCTTGATTTATTTTGATTGGTCAGTAACGATTAAATCATCATGCAAGTTTGCCATAATTTGACGTTTTCGTATTTTGTAATCATAGCATGTTATAATTTTCGGCTCTTCAATATGTATAATGACATTATAATGTCATCCTTATAGAAAAAAATAACGAGTCAGTTCAATATTCAAGGTAAGTCAGCGAGCTATTCAAAATTAAAGCAGCGGCCATATTTAGACCATGGTTCTGTACTTTGCACAACGTGATATGTGGAAATGATCTTGCTGTGAAGTTGGTTAGTTTTTACGATTTCGATGGGTAGTGGAATAGCTTAAGATGAGTCCTTAAGCCAGATGGGACTCTACGCCACACGGTTCGCTGGCTTGATTTAAGGAGAAATTAATTGACTTTGACTAGAAATATTTTAATCAAAGATGAGTAAAGTAGTTTAGCAATACATTAATATTGTATCTCTAATTTTAGAGATCGATATCATGTGATATGCACTTGTACAAAATACGGAAATATATTCTAGACTACCAGATTTGTAACATTATGGAAATTAATATTAAACAGAATGTTTCTATTTCCCTGTTTTCATAAAATGTAAATAAATGCAAAATTATAAACTTTATTTTTACAGGAATGCTTAATTTGTATAAATCCATTAAAAAATATTACTCATTAAATTTAATAACACAGATTAAAAATAAACTGTCTCATGTAACTTTTAATTACATTAAATTACATTTTGATATACATTTAAACAAAAAATATCCTTTCATTTAATTTGTACTTTGATTTTCTTAAAAATTACATTAACATTGGTGCTGTATCGTGCGGCGCTGACGCGAAATATTTTTTTTAATGCACCTTCTAACATTACGTCATTAAATTATTTTTCTTGCTTTTACAATCAGGAAAATATATTTCTCATGTATATGATTATTATGAGGTGCCAGGTTTGGAAAGACATCGGACATTATGATCTTCCTTTCTCTATGTGGTTAACTTTTAAAGGAAGGCGTTATTGCTTACACATTTGTTTGTTGATCCATTCGGCCAGGCTCTCCACGTATGTTGTTTTTTTTTGTCTTCCTCTGTTTCCCCTACAATATATCTTTCAACATAAAGATACGCTTCCTATTCAATATTTCTTATACACAATGATTGTTTTAGCCATTTGAGAATAAGTTGGACATACGTATTAATTCCATTGAGGGCGTCGCGTTGGCGCTCCGCCCCTTGTCCGGAGTAATTTCCGGCTTGACGAGCCGGACTCTGTTGGGTTTTGGAAGTACATCTCTCCCATCTACCTACACCAGACCTCTCGCTAAGGTCGAGACCCTTCCCCACTGGATTCCAGGGCGGCTCTGGTGGTTTAATTCTCCGTTACCACTCGCCAGGATTGTTAGTTTCAGGTTGTGGTCTGCTCCACACTTTACTCGTCTACCGGGCCACGTAGGGGCCAACCTTTTCCGGCGGACCTGCAATAACGATTTGCTATAACGATAGCATTTCCAATTCTCTATTATTTTTGGCTGAGAGAAAACAGAGACTGGAAAAAGTGGATAGGACGAGACTTTAACAAGACGAAACTGATTAAAAAATGAGGATAGGTCGAGACTTGAACAAGACAAAACTGATTTAAAAATGAGGATAGGTCGAGACTTGAACAAGACGAAACTGATAAAAAAATTAGGATAGGTCGAGACATGAACATGACCAAAACTGATTTTTAAAAAAAAACCCGTAAAAACTAAGTTTTTGACTATAAATCCCTTATATATCAAACATAACTAAAAGTATTGATTATGTTCGATATAACACGCAAAGCACGACACACTAGCATAAACATGTACAGACTGAACGTGACTGAACTCCCCTTGCTGTTGTTGTTCGTCCGTCACAGTCGACGATGGCCACTCTCATCATATTTGTATTTAACCTGCGCTAGTCAGCCACGTGTTTCCTCTGGTAACTTACTAACCCTATTCTAGCACGAACTTGACGTCCTCATGTCGGACAAGAGATTGATGGGAACCCTTCAGGAGGGCTTTCGATATGGTCCTTCCTGGCTTGACGTTTTGTCTTGGCAGCCTGTTGTCTATTAGCCTCACAAACAGCTGTGCCATTCCGCATCATAGAGCGACAGTGGGCTCGGTTACTGGCAGCTGCTTCCCAGGAGTCATGTCTAATGTCGAAGGCCTTTAGAACAGTTTTAAGTGCATCCTTGTATCGCTTACGTGGACATCTGCCTTTCTCTATGCCCTTCAGTAAGCTCACTATAGAAGAGCCTCTTGGGGAGGCGATGGTCGGGCATGCGTAATACATGCCCCGCCCAGCGTAGTTGGCTCTGCATGAGGCTAGTGTAAATGCCGGGTAGTCCTGACCTGGCTAATATTTCGGTGTCTGGAACTTTTTTTTGCATTTTATATTGCTTTTGGTGTGGCCTTGCTGTAAAACACGGGGATGTGGTCATCGATTACTGGAGTAAACTATAGTGAAACGTGGAGGTCAACTATAGCAGAATGCTACATAGAGATACATCGAGATAAACTAAAAATGCATTAATTTAATTATCGTACATTCGATATGAGGATAGGTCGAGACATGAACAAGACGAAACTGATTATAATGTGAATGACACTTAAAGTTGAAAATATCATGTACAACTATACAAAACCTAAGTAGGATTCTTCAATCATTAAAGGTACACTTTACAAATGAAATTAATAATAATAAAACAATGAAAACAAAATAAAGTGTCAGAGAAGGTGGTAGCGGAGGAGAACGGATGGCAGAAAATTTACTGAAAATAACACGTTATGTACAAACTATGTATGAATTAATGCTAAATAAAGGCTTACATTTTGTACAACTGAACACTAAACAAACGTAACATGACATTTAAACGTATGTAATTGTTTTTTTCTTCTTAAAAATTACTATTTTTTTTACTTTTAGTTTTGCTCTTTCCAATGTTCTGTTTCACCTTTCATTTCCTTTGCCTCATTTCTACCAACATCGCCTTGTCTTATTTTTAAAGATTTTACAAAAAAATCTTGTCTTACTTATGGACTCTTAGCAAATGTTAATCCAAGGAAGCATATTTTTTACTACATTTTACATTTTTTCTGAAATGAGTCAGGCAAAGGTCATTGAACTGTGCAAGAACTGTTGTGATCCCTTGAATGCAGTCACGTGATGCTCAATTTTGTCACCTGCGCGTCGCTTATCATATCTTTGATTTTTTTCGTATCTTGGACGTATACCGAAGTACCACAGTATATATATTATGTAGTTATCAGATATCTTACCAAGTTCAAATAGCAGATCACTGTTTACTTTCCAGTTATTGATTCGCATAAAATCCGTTGGGTTGTAGATCCATATCGATGTGACATTGAGAATGTACCAGATGAGACTCAAAGGTTGGCAGAGGCACTTCTTGAACTTCAGTCTAATAATGATGCACGTAATGAACTTTCAAACAAAGCAGATCTAACACATTTTTGGATGTCAAATGATGCAAAGTCTTTCAACACTGCACATGAGGAGGCCGTCAAGACGTGCTGCTTTTGCAATAAAGTACATTTTGAACAAGGATTTTTCACTCTAGTGAACATAAAAAAAACTATGATATCGATTCGACCCTGAAGACAGCTTCCAACTTGCCCTGACATCAAAAATGCCCCAATATCGATGGAATTGCGTAAGAATAAAAGGGCATCATTTTTTTTAAACTGACCTGTAATGAGTTGTTTAAAGTAAAATTGTGTAAAACTTTATTGCATTATGTCAGATTTACTATTATATCTAGAATGGCCTGGGCCGTTAGACCTAAAGAACAGGAAACGTTGTAACGTTATCATAAAGAAAGTGCAAAAAAATTGTTATTGCCGTCAGCGTGGTACAACAAAGCACCGGTGCTGACGTATTTAATGTGAAATTGTAATTTACGAACTTAGATGACAAGATTAAAAAGTTAAAATTTTATTAAAATAGTATTTAAAACCCAAAATGTGTCTTTGTATGACACTCAAAATAATGCACAGTTATTTACAATTTAGAGATAAAAATTGATTTTATAACCTTTCATTTTAAATTTAAGTAAACTATAAAATATATCTATTTACTTTAATTTATATGCATATCTAAATTTTTTTTTGCCATCCATTTCATTATTTTTTTGCGAATTATTTTGGTTTCAAATTGCAAGTGGCACGCCACTTGAGCTCGATCCCTATGATTATGGATATAATGTTATTAAATGTCTCCTTCCCGTTGAGCACAGTCTGTCTCCGTTGACCTCTTGAGCACATCCTGTCTCCGTTGACCTCTTGAGCATGGCCTGTCGTTTGACACCGTACCAACAAGAGCTTGTCGCCAACCTGTTCGGCGTACCACCTTCCACCGGACAGGGGTTTAGAAGGTCCATTCCGGGACCTGCTTTAATTTGATAATCATGAGCCTTAAGAAAAGTTAGAGTAGGCAGAAATCTTCAACCCATTGAGGGTGTACTGTGTGCGTTTCACCCCTTGCCCAGAGAGTCTTCGGCGTTCCCAGCCGGGCCCTGTTGGTAGTAAGGCCTGCTCCACCAACCCAGGAACTGACCTCTCGGTTAGGTCAAGCCCACCCCTCGGGTTGTCCGTCAGGATTCTAGCACTTCGGTTTGACGTTGCGCCGGGGTTGTCGGTTTAAGGTCGCAGTCACTTACGCAACCTTACTCGTGTCCAGGACCAACGTAGAGGTCAACCCTTTCCCTTCTTTCTAATCATGAATTGTCATTCTCATTTGGGTCGAGTTAAACTCTTAGGACTCGTCTCATCCTATCGCATGCGAGCCTCATCAAGCGGCCATCACCATAAAGATACTTTTACACAGGTATCGAAAATTCTCCATCTTACTCCCCCCCCAGCTCGGGGCACTCCTCCAGCTCGGGGCACTCCGCCAGCTCGGGGCACTCCTCCAGCTTGGGGCACTCCGCCAGCTCGGGGCACTCCGCCAGCTCGGGGCACTCCGCCAGCTCGGGGCACTTCGCCAGCCCGGGGCACTCCGCCAGCTCGGGGCACTCTGCCAGCTCGGGGCACTCCACCAGCCGGACTCCCGTAATTTTAGCAGGAATTTTTGAAAGCAATTGTTTTGTTTAGATTCAAAATTATTGATTTGAAATTACTTTTAATTTAATCTTGAATGATAATTAATGGGTTTTCCCGCTTTGTGAATGCTTATGTTAGATTGTTGCGTGGTGCGCATTATTTTGACACATTCTTGGTATGATGTAGCGGGAGGGGCAGGGGCAGATTAAGACTGCACGGGGCCCCTGGCTGCAATTCAAACTTGGGCCCTGTCCAGTCAGCGTCCCTTTAAATAAAATGATTGCTAGCAGCTAATATAAGACTGTAACTTGTAACTAAATATGTTACATTCTCATTGGAGGGCTGAGTCACTTAGACTCTTATAGCCCGGCCTACAATACCAACGGCGAGCCTCAACATAAGGGCATCGCCATGGAGATATTCCTCCACAGTGCGTGGGCTGTCTGATCCGTCCGTGTCCCCAATCGCCACAGAGCATCGGGTCAGAAGATGCGCCACTGTCTCCTCGGCCATACCACATAAACGGCAGCCGGGTTCCCTGTTCCTATCGAGCCTATTCAAGTAGCTGTTTGTTGGACAATGTCCAGTCCGCACTTGCGTAATGACGGACTGGCAGCTACGAGGAAGCTCCCACCAGGGATCTCGCTTGCGCGGTCGGGCATTTCGTTGTATAGCACCCTTGCCGTGTCACCATTTTCCCAGCCCGTAAGCCATCTTTTCATAAAGAAGGCTTTTAGCCACGATTTGACTCCCAGCTGAGTCATTGGGCGATTGGTTTGGGGATGGGCAGCGCCCTGTTGCGCCAGCAGGTTTGCCCTTTCCTGCTGTGGTATTCCTGCGTGCCCTGTAATGTACTGCAGGACAACCATGCCCCCGCGAGATCTAATGTTGTCCACGATCTCTAGTACAGCATTGACAGTTTTCGCCTCCGATGAGCTCCGACCCAAGAGTTCCAGGGAGGATATTGAGTCGCTGAAGACTACGACTGTTGGAAAGACCTTTCTTATACATAGGCGTAGGCGCACTTCTTTCACACCCCTGTGAATTGCTTCTAGCTCGGCATCCCCGCCCGAATCTATCAATCCACATGGTCCAGACAGCTCAGCTGCTGCTGGTCCCCCCGCGGGGTATTCAATTAGTGCGCCGTACCCGCTTCGTCCATCTGTGAAGCATGAGCCATCTGCGTATACTCTCACTACGCCGGTTCCATAGGCATTAATAGTTCTCAGTGCTTCCTCGTGCTGAAGCTCTACTGGACTATTTTTCCTCACCGCGGCATTTGCCAGTGTCAAACGTAGATCGGGTGGAGAGAAGCATTCGTGGGGTCCCCTCGCCGGGACCATGGACATTTTTACCCTGCTTTTGGGTAAATTGACTGAAACCTCAAGCTCGTTGACCGCATCCATAAAGGAGGGTCGTTTCAGTCGCGAGCGTTTTACCCACCTGTCTTGTAACTGAAAACAGGGTTCATCACGGTCCATTCTACGGTATCGTTCCACCGTAGTTAGTATTGCCTTCTCTCGCCGTACTTTGAGCGGTTCCACTTTTGACAAGATTTCTACCGCGGCGTTGGGTGTGGTACGTAACGCCCCGCAGACCAATCTTAACGTTTGGTTTTGGACTCTATCCAGGTCTTCGAGCGCTGTTCTGCTCGCAAAGGCCTGGATGGGGAGGCTGTAGTCAATGGCACTTCTCACTTTGCTGAGGTAAAGAGCTCTCAGCGTTCTTGCATCAGCGCCCCAATTTGTGCTAGCCAGTTTTTTCACCAGGGACAACTGAGCAGAGGTTTTGGCGCGCAATTCACGTATATGGTTGTGCATCTGGAGTTTCTGGTCCAGGCGCACGCCCAAATACGTTGGTGTCTTGTCCCAATTCAGCCTTTTCCCACAGATGTTAAGCACAACATCGTGTTTAAGTGCATTCCTTCCATTTGTGAAAATGGAGTGGACGGTTTTTTCTGTGTTCACTATGAGTCTCCATTTTTTGGCATATGCTTCGATCTTATCGAGGTCGCGCTGTAGTCTGTGCTGCAAATTCGCTACGTCTTTACCGGACGTCAAGACAACCAAGTCGTCTGCGAACATCGCGCTCTGACACTCGATAGACGTTTGAATGTCGCAAACGTATGCTAGGAACAGCGTACAGCTCAAGGCAGACCCCTGTGGGAGTCCGTCCTGCAGCCGAGCTTCACTGGATATAGAGTCCCCCATGCGGGTTCTTATCGTTCTATTCTCCAAGAACGATTGTATCCAGTCATGCATTTTCGCTGATATTCCCAATTGCTGGAGCTTATACATAAGCCCAGTACGCCAGACCTTATCATAGGCCTGTTTTATATCGAAAAACACAGCCAATGTATGGTTTCGCTGCTGTAGCTCATTCGTGATAGTTTGCACAATACGGACAACCTGGTCCATCGGCTGGCGTCCCTTGCGGAAGCCGCCCTGAGTCACAGGAATGCACTTATTCTTCTCGAGAAACCAATAGAGCCTGGCATTGACCATCCGTTCAGCTATTTTCCCCCAACACGATGTTAGGGATATAGGACGATAGCTGTCAGGACGGTCGCCTGGTTTCCCTTCCTTCTGAATTGGGATAATTGTGGCCTTTTTCCACTGCTTCGGCAAAATTCCTGTAGTCCAGGTCCTATTGATAAGCTTCAATAGCTTATGCCTCTCTTCGATGCCCAGCTGCTTGAGCATTTCGTTATGGACCTTGTCCGGACCTGGTGCTTTCCCTGTTTCGCACTTATCGAGGGATGTTTGCAACTGTCAGAGTGAAATTTGCCGTGAAAACCTCTAGGTGGGGGGTGGGGGGTGGGGGTGGGGGCCATTACTTACCTCTAGGTGGGGGCCATTACTTACCTCTAGGTGGGGGCCATTACTTTGCCTCTGTTCCCCCTCCTTTCTCATCCGGTTTATGGTCCGACTTTCATCAGTCTCTCTGGCCTTCCGATTTACCTTGGCAAAGTGCTTATTCAGCGCACGAGCGCGCTTTTCTTCACCAGCCACCTTTCCCCCATCTGTCTGTAGTGGGGATGGGTTTTTAGTTTTCCCCATGCCAGAGAGTGAGTTTACCAATCGCCAGACCTTTCTGCCGTCAAGATCGAGGTTTTCACACGTTCCAACCCATTTAGCCTTTTTTGCTTTCTGGACCGTATCTCGGACTTCGGCTGTTAATTTATTGTACGCCCTACGAGCTTCGGGCGTCTTCAATTTCGCAGCTTTTTTCCGAGCCTTCTTTCTCAGCTTCACAAGCTCCTTCAGGCTCTTGTTCCAGTAAGGCCTGAATTTCTGCTTTCCATTCGTCCTTGGTATTGATTTGCGTGCTGCGCCAAGGATCGCGCTGCACAGTTTCTCGTAGACCACATTGACGTCGTCCACCTCGACGTCTAGTGGTAGTAACAACTTGTGGGTCTCGCCCATGTATCGGTCCCAGTTTGCTTTCCGGAAAACCTATTGTCGCTGCTCGCACCGTGCCTTTACTGTCTTGAGCTCAAACCTAATTAAGATTGGCAAGTGATCACTGCCTACCTCTGCTAGGACTTCCAGACTGTGATGGGACACTAGGTCCGCTGATATTAGCGACAGGTCTGGGCGGGACTCGGTGCTGTGTCCCGTATGCAGTAGGGTAGGGGGGCTCTCTGCGCTTTGGAGCCGAATGAGGTTTGTATTGAGTGCAACTTCCTCAATATAGCGACCGGATGGGTTTCGGTCAGCGTAACCCCAGTCAGGTGATTGGGCATTGAAATCACCTGCTATAATTCTCCTGTCAAATATGGTCTCAGTACCAATAGGCAGGGTTATTGGGTTTCTGGGCCGGTTATACACATTTATGATAACGTAGGACTTATCACATTTGTGTACCTTTATCGTGATTGTATCTGTATTGTTGAGGCACTTTGTTTCAAGTACCTCAATTGCAAGGTCGTCACGCACCGCTGTGGCGATCCCTCGACATTTGACGCCACACTTACAGTGATAGAGAGAATAACCTGTAAGGTGGAACGGCTTCCCTTTCAGAAGCGTTTCCTGGAAGAGTGCTACGTCCACATCTCGTTCGTGGAGTAGCTTGAGCACTTCCGGCTGTTTTGGACGGATGCCACACACATTCAATTGTAGTACATTAAGAGTACGTGTGAGTTGTCTCTTAGCAACTTTTTCTGCACGGTCAGTGTGCGTTACAACTTGTGCCGGCCTGTCGTTCGTCACCGGCACAGGAGGAGGAGCAGTGACAGACCCTCGAGACGCCCCACTCCGAAGCGTCTTTTGGGGGCAGTTTAGAAGGACAGCGCCATGTCCTGCGGAGGTATCGAAATTGTAGTCCATTTGAGAGGAGGTTGAACAGAAATTTTCATTCCATTGAGGGTATGGCGTTGGCGCCACACCCCTTGTTCGGAGGAACTTTCGGTCTTCGGCTTGCCGAGCCGGGCTTTGTTAGGTTTAGGGAGGCTGCTCTCCCTTCTACCTCACACCAGACCTCTCGCTATGGTCTAGCCCTTCCCCCCTTGATTCCTGGGGGGTTCTGGTGCTTTATTTTTGACATTGCCAGTTGTCAGGTTTGTTAGTTTCAGGTGCAGTCTGCTCTGCTCCTTACTCGTCTCCCGGGCCACGTAGAGGCCAAACCTTTCCGGCGGACCATCCATAGGTCCGGCTCCAATGAGACTAAAAGTATTGATTATGTTCAAATATAATGCGCACCTCACGACAGACCCCTGTGACATCGAGGGCTGGAGAGAACTCAAGAGAACCGTGGAGGTCAAGTATAGCAGACGGCGACACATGCTACATAAAGATACATAGAGATAACTAAAAATTCATTCATTTAATTACAGTACATTTGATTAATCTAAACTTTGTTACAATGCATTGTTAGATGACACAAGTATATGTGCAAAATTTCAGCTCGATATGATCATGGGAAGTGGGTAATTTTTTACTTTTGTATTTTCGTGGGCGGGACCACGACAAGACGGTGAAGTTAATATAAGGAATTTAAAAACAAAACACTAAAAGAGTTGACGGCTTACGTAGACTGCATCAATTAAAAACACAATAGTTCTATACCCGAGTTTTTTTACTATAAAGAAGTAAATACAAACAGTCAGATATTCAAGTGCAGTTTTATTTCTCGCATAAATCATAATACGAAATTCCCATTCTTACTCAATCTCGAACATTATGTCACGTGTCAGATCTTTTAGACAATGTTACATTTATTTAATAATTCAATTTAAATTAAGTGTGCTATACATTTTTACATCACAGGTTAAACTTCACAGTTGATGTGATGACCAGTTCCTGAGATACTTCACAGTTGATGTGATGACCAGTTCCTAAGATACTTAACAGTTGATGTGATGACCAGTTCCTGAGATACTTCACAGTTATAAAGTTATCCGTCCTTATATATTAACATTGTTGTTTTATTTGTTGTTTCTTAAAAACTGTACAAACTATAACTATAACAGTGACAGCCTTATTATTTGTCTATCACGTACTGACACCTTAAGTTTCTACTCAACGTTACAATCTCGGATCCTTATAATAATACATTTCTCACTGAATGTCATCAATACCCTTGTCAGTGAAATGATGTTTCAATATAGAAATATGTACCAGAAAAACCCTCCCAAATACAAGATCATACTGAATGTTGTTTTTGTGGGTTCGGATATTGACAGAGTTTTGCTAGGCCGTGGTTTTGTTAACACCAGTTTTCAGATGTTTTATTTAAAGCCGACGATTTCATAACGAATATACCCTCCACTGGTGTGATTGAGTTGTTTGTTCAATGTTATCTGAATAGATTATTATAGTATGACGATACTTTTTTTTACTTTATAACAGTTATCAATGTTTATTTCGGCTGTACATCTATTTAGAGATTTTGATGACGAAATGACACACCCACTTCTAAGCTCTCAGACCCAAAGTCAATAATTAACATCTGATTTTTAAGTATGTAACAAACCTTGTCTATAAAAAGTTTTATTATTATTATTAAAAAAAAATTATCATCTTTTAGTAGCTATTGTGTATATCCCTATTGCAATCATTCATGGACATTTTTCGACAAAGCCTGCTTTTAAAATCGGTTAAGCAAATGAAACATGAAAAACAATTTTAAAGAAAAATAATTGTATCTTAAATTAAAGGTTGACATTTTCAACTGTGTATTGCTTTCCTGTTTATCCTAAATTTCGTTTAGTAATTACCTATTCTTATCTCAGCTCTAATGCTGATATTTATTTACTAATTATTATTATTATTTGCTAGTTTTTAAAATGATTTATAAAAGAACAAAAACATATTTCCAAAGAATATTTAACTGGATTTGTTTGATCCTGTATATTTAATACAAATGTGTATTTGTAACCATAGAGGTTTCTTTGTGTATTTATGCGTCATAAAAATGTGGAGGGGAGGAGATTCAATTAAATATTATTATGAAAATAAACATGTACAATGAAATATAATATCAACAATATGGGGGTGTAGTTAGAATTAATTTCTTTTTGGAACTGCAAAGAAGGGAAATAATTTTTGTTTTGGTACAAAACTTTGTGTTATCATCTCGGATTTCAATAAAATTGTAATTCCGGTCAGCGTCGCACCACAAAGCTATTGTTTAGAAGGTGTTATGAAGTGTTTAGGCTTTACATTTAACTACACCTGACTTGAGTTGTACGCCACTAAACTTCGATCCCTTACAATAAGGGACACAATGTCAATGAAATGTTTAAGATTTTCCTGTTCCGCTATATTCACAGTCACACAAAAAGTTAAATCAAAACCATATAACTGGTTTGATGCTATTTATAGAATGTAGTTGTTTGAATACATTTGTAACATATGAGTACATAGAAAATGTGTAAACTTTTTCATTCTCCTCTTTAGTGACCCAAAATAATACCAACGAAATATGTACCTGTCATCGCCATCATGGCTCTGGTAATACAAATATGGTAGCATGTTGTTTTGTTGTCTCATATGTTTACTTCAAACTGTACGGTTTTGGTCACAGAGAGAAACTGTTTACCTTACAATAACCATCAAAGTGGATCACGAAAGTTGACTAGCGAGACAGAAAGTATCTTCTTCACGATGGAATATTAAACGGTAGATTCAATTATTGTACTCCTTTTAAGCGTTGCTTATGCTCTAGGACTTATTTCTAAGTCGCCAAACACATATATTATATTTTTCCTCTGAAGGTTCTAAAAGTCAACTGGCATGTATATAATATTGTCCGTAAATCAAATTTCCCGTTTACATTCAACATAAAACATAACATTAAAACTGCATCTTAAATTACAAGTTTGTAATGTTTCTAACATAGCAATGTTATGTGTATCATGTTGACGTATAAACTTTCTAACATAATTAGTTTAAAGTTTAAAGTGTTAGAGATTATAACAGGATAGGGAACTGCTTCATTTAACTCAAACAATTAGTAGATAGACCAAAATCTTACTACCGGGTAGGGAAAATCTTTCTTGTTTATTCAACAATTAATTAATAGACCATCATCTAACTACCAGGTTGTGACCTATGTCATTTAACTTTACCAATTATAACATAGATCGAAGTCTTACTATCACAGTAGAAAGTTGATTAATTTAAATAAACACAAAAACTTAGGAAGCAAGATTCCAAAAAGAAAACAAGTTATATATATATTAACAAAATCAAAATCAAAGTATAACTTAGAATTCTGTAGATAAAACACTATAATTTTGTGTCATCTAATATTTTATTATTACTTACTTATAAACTAGAACTGGTGTTTGAGAATATTACTTCTTAGGGCAAATGTATAAACATTATCTTTTTAAATAGCGGAGAGAATGACATTTTCATGCTTTAATTCATGTGTCATTTCGTTCTACAATCATCAGTCTATCTCCTTACAAAACGTGACATTGCAATCAATGAATTCAGTTTTTTTCTTGCACGTAAGTTTGATGACGTAATGTTGAACATATTATTGCATTATATACTTTTTAAAAATATTACATTTGAACAAAATATGATAGAAGCATGATACAAAAAACAAAATATGACAGAAGCAAGATACAAAAACTTATGAAATTTAAGTCTCGATGGTCTCAGGATCGTTAAGGAGGTTGGAAGCAAAAATCTTCGAGTTAAGGAGATCTTAAATATATTAGTCTTATGGAATTTTGCCGGGACCTAACAATCAATTCGAGATGTGGAAGTTTTCGAATTAGGGAAGCTCCATTTAGCGAGGTCTGATTGTATATGTATTTTACAGTTTTAGAGGTAGTACTTTACTTTAATACAAGACAAAATACCAACAAGTTATTACACGCGTTAATTAGACACAATAAATGTACATCATATTTAAATAGAACTAAAATGTATTTGTATTGTAACATCTGACGTGAATTAAAATTGTATTTCCCTGACTGCTCTGCACTACAAAGCACCGGTATTTATATATTTAATGACATTGCGCATAAGACAACTTAGATAGCGAGATTAATGAGACGATATTATTATGTTTTTATTCTTTTATCACATTTTAAAAAAAAATGTATGTTTTTGGGACATACTTTTAATGATTTTTATCACTAAAATTGCATATTTTATGTAACTTAAATTTATATATAGGTATTTATATATATTTTTGAAATATGTACTTTTAAAATTGCATTCATTTAAAATTACGAAAACTACAATTTTTATGTTATCTACTGTTAAATATATTCTGACGATGTTTAGTCCTTCATCGACATCATCCTCTTTTTCACAGATTCCAAATATTTAAGTAGCATGCTACTTTTCTTCGCTCCCTTTAATGAGGGATACTTTCGAAATAAATTGATTTGTTTCTTTTACCCCTTGATATACTCGTGGATTTAAAAAGCTCTTGTCCCTAGTACGCAGGTCAACGGGTACCCGTTGCCGTGTGATTACCCGGATTGTAAAATTCCGCCTGGGTACCCTTGAAAATGTGACTTCAATGTCTAGATTAACGGAGGCCAAACTTCGGCTCCCATGCGGCTTTTTTTGTGTTTACTTGCGGCTCGCGAAACAATTTATCAAATGAAAATATGTTTTTTTGAAATATATTCTGTGAAGAACATCTGCGGAGAAATATCTTTGAACGGGCAATATATGGGTAACGGGAAATAAAATACGGTCCCAACAAACTACAATGTATTTTGATACATATTTTTTCTGTCAACGTGAAACAGAAATCGCAAACACAAAAAGGTTTTGGTTCTTTAAATTGAATCGTATAAGGAAATCAAAACTCTTCTGCAAAATAAGGATTGACTGCATAGAGATGAAAGAGGTTGTGTTTTTTCATAAAAACACCCCTGCTTTGACACTAACTTTGTTTTGAAATACGCCGACATTTTTTACCGATTGAAACTAGCCAATTTTGTTTATCTACCCCTTCTCCTCCCTTCACTCCCATAACCAACACCCCTTGCATTCGCTTGAGTTTCTTGAAATCATTAACACGAGTTTCCTAGCCCAAATAATGATTTTATTAAAACACTCAAAGTTGTCAGTTTTTAAAGTTCATAAAATTAAATTTTTGCTTACAGTGTACGATGTGTAAGATGTCGGCCGTGTGAAATCATGTCAGGCGAGTTGACAGCGACACGGCAAAATCCAACAGTTGTAATGAAATTGTGCCTTTGAAGTGGTGGCAACACCAGCGCAATAAAACGCCATCTGGCCCTTATTCTTAAAGTTGACATTGATAAACCAACTGCCGATCCAACAAATATCATAATTTTTTGTGTTAACAAAAGCAGCAGCACTGACCAAAGCACGATCGATTGAGATTTACCGCAGTATTGCGTCCTTCATCGCACGTGACGGCCGACCAGTTAGCACAATAGAAGGAGAAGGATTCCGATAATTGCTGAAATGCTTGGCGCCAAAATTTGTCATTAAGTATCTTGCGACAACAACGGCGCAGATAAAGGAGATATATTGTAGTGGGGCCACAATTTGTCATTAAGTATCTTGCGACAACAACGGCACAGATAAAGGAGATATATTGTAGTGGAGCCACAATTTGTCATTAAGTATCTTGCGACAACAACGGTGCAGATAAAGGAGATATTTTTTAGTGGTGCCACAATGTGTCATTAAGTATCTTGCGACAACAACGGCACAGATAAAAGAGATATATTGTAGTGGAGCCACAATTTGTCATTAAGTATCGTGCGACAACAACGGCGCAGATAAAGGAGATATATTGCAGTGGCGTAATGCACATGAAGACTGAACTGTCAAGGGCGAATTTTGTTGCGTTCAACACAGATATGTGGACGTCATTTCAAAATATTTCATTCATGTGTATGACGTACACTGGCTGACCACCTACTGGCGCCGGCTGTTGTAAAAACGAGAGAGGTGGGGGAGAGGCACACCTGAGAAAATATCAGCATTCGCCTGACAGATGTAGCTACTGAGTGGGGCATCGGAGATGAGACAATAGCAGTGAGTGTTGATGATAGTGGATCCACTATAAATTTGGCAATTAATGTGTTGGATTCATGGCCAGATAAACGTTGCTTGCACACACACACACTGTAGTTTGCCATCAAAGCCGGTCTTAGCGTGAAGGCCATCGACAAAATGTTGGGTGACGCCGTCGCTTGGCTGTCCATTTCAAGCGCAGTACTGTGACAACTGAGACATTGCGCAGAAAACAAGCCGCACTGGGTGGGGGTGGGGGTGGGGGTAGATGTTATTCAATCCGCCGGGAAGAAAGTTGTCAAAGAAAATTGCAAGATCCTTGAAGTAATTGTTGACTGCCCTACTCGATGGAACTCGTCACTAGATGTGTTGGAGAGGCTGGTGAAGCTGCGGTGGGCTATTGGGGCCGTGGTGTCTGATAAAACAGTTACCACATGAAATCATGCCTAATCGATGACCGATGGAAACTGGTGTCTTGCAGAAGCTCTGCATGATTACAGTTCTTAAACTTCGATCTATGTTCTAATTCGTAAAGTTAAATGACGTAGTTCACAACCTGGTAGTTACATGATGGTCTATTAATAAATTGGTGAATAAGCAAAGAAAGATTTTGGTCTATCTACTAATTGCTTGCGTTAAATGAAGCAGTTCCCTATCCTGTTATAATCTCTTACACTTTAAACTTTAAACTAACCATGTTAGAAAGTTTGTACGTCAACATGATACACATAACATTGCTATGTTTAAAACATTACAAACTTGAAGGAAGCGGTTTCAATGGAAATTAAAAAACCCCGTAAAAAACCAAGTTTTTTACTATAAATCCTTTATGTACGAGAAGTAACTAAAAGAATGTTCATTAAATACGCAGCGCAAGACCATCAAAAAATACAAAATTGTAGTTGTGTCGTAAAACATGTTTGATATATTGTGCACCGATTAGGAATATGTTTATAAAAAGTGTTGTGAATAAAATACGCACCTTTTTGCGCGACAGGAAAGGTCGTTCAATAAAATACGCACCGCGACACTCTATCTCAAAAATGTAACATGATACATAGATATAAATAAAATTATCTAACAATTCAATAATTTAATTACAGTACATGCGATCGATCTGAAAATTTGATACTTTGTTTTTATCATCGGTACGAAACTGACTGCAAAATTTCAGCTCTCTATCTTACGAGGAAGTGTGTTAAAAATTGATCCAAAATTTTTGGTGACATGGGTGGTTCAGTCTGCATGTGCATTACCCCTCTGCAATATATCGCCTTTATCTGCGCAGTTGTTGTCGCACGAGACTTAATGACTTATTGTGGCTCCAAGCATTTCAGCAATTCTCGGAATCCTTCTCCGTCTATTGTGCTACTTGGTTGGCCGTCACGTTCGATGAAGGGATGAAGGACGCAATACTGCGGTACATCTCAATCGATCGTGCTTTATTGCGCTGGTTTTGCCACCCTTCGAAGAAACAATTTCATTACAACGGTTGCATTTTGCCGTGTCGCTGTCAACTCGCCTGGCATGATTCCACACGGTCGACGTCTTACCCATCACACTGTAAGCAACAATTTAATTTTAACAACTTTAAAAACTGACAACTTTGGGTGTTTTATTAAAATCAGTTTTTGGGCTAGGCAAACTCGTGTTAATGAAGTCAAGAAACTCAAGCGAATGCAAGGGGTGTGGGTTATAGGAGCGGAGGGAGGAGAAGGGGTAGATAAACCACATTGGCTAGTTTCTATCGGTAACAAATGTCGGCGTATTTCAAAGCAGAGTTAGTGTCAAAGCAGGGGTGTTTTTATGAAAAAACACAGCCTCTTTAATCTCTATGCAGTCCATCCTTATTTTTAGCAGAGGATTTTTTATTTCCTTATATGATTCTTTTAAAGAACCAAAACCATTTTGTGTTTGCGCTTTCTGTTTCACGTTGAGAGAAAAAAAGATGTATCAAAATACATTGTAGTTTGTTTGGCCCATATTTTATTTCCCGTTGACAGATATTTCCCGTTGACAGATATTTCTCCTTAGAGGTACTTCACAGCATATATTTCAAACAGTAATTTTCATTTGATAAATTTTTTCGCGAGCAGCAACGTAAAAACGAAAAAGCCGCATGGGAGCCGAAGTTTGGCCTCCGTTAACATAGACATTGAAGTCTTATTTTCACCGGTACCGGGTGCGGAAAGTTCTTACTATCGGGTAATGACGGCACGTCCGGGTACACGTTATGACAGGTGTCCACGACGACGAGCTATAATTACCCCTATACACACCTTTTAACCCCCCCCCCCCCCTCCCCACCCCAATCACTACACCACTCCCGTTCTCTACCTCCCTACTTATCACAACTCACAACTCCCACCCACTACTCACAACATATATCTAAATTCTCATCCATCCTCACTTCACAAAAACCCCCTACCCCCACATCCCCACTTAAACTAAACCCCCCCCTACCAAAACCCATCTCATTTAAAACCCTAATCAATAAACCCCCCCTACAAACAACACTACACACACCCAACTTACCCAACCCAAACATCCCCCCAAAATACCACCCCACCTACACCTATATACCCCCCTCCCCACATAACAAAACCTCCTTAACCTCCTCCACCCACACCACAAACCTCACTATCCCACCACAATCACACACCACACTAATGAAACATCCACCCATTCCAACCCACAAATCCACCCTTATCCAAATACTATATATCATACATTCCCCACCCAAAACCAGCCACCTATAATAACCCACCCCCCACCCCAAAACCAACACAAACCCCATTAAATACCCAAATAATATACCACCAACCTCTATAACCACCAATAATGACAAACAACCCCAACAAAACCACCACCACTATTATATATTATATCTCTAACACAACCCCCCCCCTTACTAAACCCCTCTTACCAACTCCCCCCCCCCCCTTTCCCCCCCCCCCCAAAACCACTTCCAACCCACATAATAATACAATCACCACCATCTATCCCCACCCCAATACAATCCCATCCTAACCCCCACCCCCTCCCCCTTACCCCCCCTACAACCAAACAAACCAACAATATCCACCTCCAACCACTCCCCCTCAACCATCTCCCCTCACCCCCCAACAACAAACAAACAAAAAACACCCAAAAAACCCCACCCACATAATAATTTCCCCCCAAACCATCTAATACAACCCCACCCCAATCCAACCAAACATACCCAACCCAAACACACACTCACCAAACACACAAAAAAACCACCAACACCCCAAAACCCCCCCCTCAACACACACCAACCCTATTCCCCCCACCTCAAACAAACAAACATAACCCCCCCACAAATTTAAACTACAAACATTCCCACCCCCCACCAACAACTTTCTCAAACCACAACTACTCCTACAAAACACCTCACATAACTTTACACATCCTTTCCAATAATTATAAAAACCCCCACATCACACCCACATTTAAAAACCCCCCTCCCCCACCCCCCCCCCCCCCCCCCCCCCCCCCCCCCCCCCAAACCCCTACCAATACCCCCCCATACCTATACTAATTATAAACTTCATCTACCCAACCCTTTTACCCAATCCCACCTCCCCCAACCCCCATAACATAACCTTCTTCCCCCCCCCCCCAACCCCCCCCTTACCCCCCCATCCTTCCCACAAACCTCAAAACTAATATCATCTCCCCCAAACACCCCCATCCCCAACCATAAATCCCCCACATCAAATCCTCCCCCCAACCTTCTCCACACATACCCTTTTCCTACACATACCCCTTTCCCACCCCACATTACCCCCCCCCCCCCTACAAAATCACCCCCAACAAAACAACCCCCTATCCCCCTCCCTTCCCACCCCCCCCATTAAATAAAAACCCCCTCCACACACCTTCCCACCCCCCACCCCAATCCCCCCCACCTTCATTCATCACTCTCACCCTCTTCACATAAAAAAACCCCCCCCCCCCCATCCAAATCCCACCCAATCAAATACCACTCTCCCAATAACTCACTCCCACACCCCATATTAAACACCCCCCCCAAACACCCCACTACCCCCCACCCCCCCCCCCCACAAACCAACCCTAATCTAAAACATCAACCCAACCCTCTAAATTACTCCCCCCCTACAAACCACCCCCCCCCCCCCTAATACCCTAAACCCCTTAATAACCCAACCCAATTCTTCACCCTAAATCATTACCTCCTACCTCCTAAATTCCACCCATCCCTTCTCATAATCCTCTCCCATCCCCATCCCTAATACCATCCCAATAAACCAATCCTTTATTTCCCCCCCCCCCCCCATCCTCCCCCACCCTCCCTCACTACTCTCATACCTCCCCCTACCATTACAACACCAAACCCACCCCTATTCTTCCCCCCCCTACTCCCCCCCACTCCTTCTCATTCACACTCCAATCATCCCATCAATTCTCCCCCCTCCCACTAACCCTTTCCCCCCCCCCATTCTCACCCTTCCTCACTACAATCCCCTCTTTTACCCTCATCTCATCCCCCCCATACCCCCCCAAAATTCACCCCAAAAACCCCCCCCCCAACATACCTCACTCTCTATCCCAAAAATCCCCCTAACTTCACATAACCTCATCCCCCCCCATACACCCCCAAACCTCACTCACTCCATACCTACCAACCCAACAATCAAAAAACTCAACAAAACAAACAACACATACACATACAAAAAATCTCACTCTCTACTCTTATTACAACACAATCCCCCCAAACATACTCTCCCACCTTATTACAAAACAATCCCCCAAAAAACACCCCACAACATCACTTATTCAACACAACCCCCATAAAACCTCCCCCCACCCAAAATACAAAAATTCATACAATCCCTATTAAAACACCTCCCCAACAAAACTAACCTACACCCTACTTCAACACTACAATAAAAACACTTTAATAAAAACAACCCACCATAACACACCACTATATATACCATAACCCCACAAATACTATACTACACCCCAATCACTCTACAAACCACCCATCTCTAAATACCCCATCACCAACACCTTCACTCCTCACACCCCCACTCATACTCACTCCCCCAAAAATCTATACACTCACCTACAAACTCCCCATCAAACCACTCAAAAAAACACTACCACCCCTAACCTCCACAACATATCTAACAACTCCATACCCAACTCCCACACAACAATCCCTCCAAAACCAATCACACTACATCACCAAATTCCCACAAAAACACCCCCACCACACTTCCCAACACACATAATACTCACCTCAAAATCACCACTACCCTATCTACCCATCCCTCAACTTCCACTACCACCACTCACACTATCACCCCAAACCAAAAACCTCCAACCAACCCCACACCACCCAACACAACATCCACCCCTCATTCATACCCCTACTCACACCCCCAATCATCCCATATCTCACATTATCTCACCACCAACTACCCATACCCATACCTCTTCAATCCTTCTACTCATATACCTCCTAACACATTCCCCATCCACAACACTCACCCAAACACATTCACACCCCCACACCCAACAATAACACCCTTCATCCCCACCACTCCACTACCCTCTCCTATAACATAATACCCCACAATCTCCTTTCCCTACCCTCTCCTAACTCACCACCCATCATCCCCAAAATCCCAATCCTACCCCCCCAATATAATCCCTCCCCCCCCCATACCCTCCCAATCCTAACTAAACATATCAACCTCCCCCCCCCCCCAAACCCCCCACACAACAAACACATCTCCCCTATAATACTTCCCCCCCCATCACAACCATCCCCCCCAATATTCACCCCCCCCACCCCACACAAAAAACCAATATCCTAATAATACTACCCCCCCCCCCCTCACCCAACCATCCCCCCCCCCCCAATATTCCCCAACCCCCCACAACAAACACCATCCCCCTAATAATACTCCTTCACCAACATTCCCCCCAATATTCACCCACCCACACACACCCAAAACACCCATATCTAATAATATCCCTCACCCAACTTCCCCCAATATTCCCCCACCCCCACACAACAAACACCATCTCCTAATAATACTCCCCTCACCAACCATCCCAAATCTCCTCCCCAAACCTCCCCCCCCCAACACCCCCCTTCCACCCAACACCAACACAATATACCATTACCCTTCCCCCCCCCCCTACCCTATCCCCCCCTCACATACTTCCCTCCCTCATCTTACAAACACCCACCCTCCAACCCCCCCATAAATTACCCCCCCCCCCCTATATATCAAAATATCCCCCCCCCCACCCCCAACATCACAAATAATTACACTTCCTAATTAAACACCCCATACCCCAAACTCCACCTTTCCCCTCATTCCTAAAACAATCCTCATTATAATCCCCCCAACCCCCCCCCACCTCCCCCCCCAACAACCCCCCCATAATTCAAAATCCTTATATCATACCCCACTCATTCCATCAAACCCCCCCCTTCCCTCCACCCAACCCCACTAACCCCCAGACCTCCCCCCCAATCCATAATCCAAACCCCC
>CALYLW010001808.1:0-90677 GCA_944989445.1 Ampullaceana balthica
TGTATAGAAAATCATTCCAGATAGAACAAGCGAAATCATAGAATGTGTTTGTTGATCAAATTTTATTTCTCACATTAAATCCCACAATCGATCACAATAAATATCAATAAAACTTCTGAGTTCTCAGTCCCCCTGTGTGACTACTTACTTTGTGGCTAAAAAATTATTTTCCGCTTTTTCATGCGAGATTCTACATTCCTCACTGCAGCTGGGCTTCATTCTTTTAAAAAAGTTTTTTTGTTCATTTTATACAACTGTGCTCCACGTAGATCGGTCTTTTGCTTGGCACTCCCAGTCGCTTGTGCATATTCTGGCTGTTTTCATGCCCCTTGGCATACATCGTTAAATCGCAGACGTGGACGACCTGTCTTCCTCTTTCCCGATGCCAGTTCTCCATATAGGAGGTCATTGGGGATGCGGCCAGGGCTCATTCTTTTAACATGTCCTTGCCATCTCAGGCGTCTTTCACTAAGGATTGAGAACATGCTTTGGGTATTGGCACGCATCAGGACCTCACTATTTGGCACTTTGTCATGCCATTTAATGCCAAGGATGTGACGCAGGCATCTCTAGTGGAAGCTATAAAAGTTGCGCTCATGGGATCTATAAGTGGTCCATGTCTCACTCCCGTGTAACAGCGTACTGATGACGCAGGCTCGATAGACACACATTTTGGTTTTCTCGTTAGATTGGTGTTTTGCCAGACCCGTTTGTTTAGTTTAGCCATGTTGTCAGCTGGCTAGCCAATTCTACTGTTTATTTCGTCCTCGATGGACAGTGTATTGGAGACCAGTGTACTTGGACTCCAAGTAGGTGAAGCTGTCCACAACCTCCAAGTTTTCATTGTCGATGTTGATGGTAGGAGGAGAACGTGTGTCTTGGGCCATGATGTTTGTCTTTTTTTCAAGCTGATTTGCAGACCAAATTATTTGCAGGCTTTGGAGAAGCTTTACACGAGTTGTTGCAAACCAGTTTCTGTGTGTGCTATCAGTGCCGCATCATCCGCAAAGAGTTTTTCACGAATTAGGACATCTGACTTTTTGGTTTTGGCTCGGAGGCGGGCAGTGTTGAAAAATCCTCCATCAGCTCTGGTGTGTAACCAGATTCCGTCACTGCTATCCTTAAGTGCGTATCGAAGCAGTACAGAGAATAATATTGAGAACAGTGTTGGTGCGAGATATACACAACCTTGTTTAACTCCGCTACTGACTGGGAAGGCTTCTGACGCAGATCCATCGAACTGAAAGGGTATAAATAAACAGTTAAAAATAATTTAATGAGAGAAATACTTGTCTTTTTTCATATCGCTCAACAATTGGTTCTGTAAAGTTGACGCCTGCTCACGGAACCAGCTGTAGGCAGAAATATGTCTTGGCTGGCGACGACGTCATCAATGTGGGTGGCAGACGTCTGCCGCAGTCGGGGCTGTGATCTTGTGATACATTTATTACCCTAGTTTACTTATTGTAATGTAACGTAGTAAGCTTCATTTTGGCGCCCCTGTACCTTGGCGCCCCGAGGACATATGTACCCCATGCCAAAATTCGCTAAGTCTCCGAACGAAGTAAATTTACTTTGTTAATGTGTCCATGCAGAGCCGTGTTTACACCATTTTGGGCCCCCGGGCAAAGAAATAGTGTTGGGCCCCTCCCCCGCAGGAATAAAAAATAAATATACATAATATATTCTTATCTTATCTGTTTCAGACGCTCCTTCTATACAGAAGATTATTGCGTGCAACGCTTATCTATGGTTTGTGTTTAGTCCTGCATTCTTATTAGAGTTTTAAATGTTGATAAAGTGTTGGCTTTCCTGGTTTCTTCAGGCAACCCATCCACGCCCGAATTCTGGACGGGAAGAAACAAAAATTTGTATGAGTTTGTTCTTGCATACGGCATAAGAAAGGTGTTTTTATAATTATGTCTATCTGAGGGTTGTATTAAGTTATCTTTGTGTTGTATTTCTAAATTAGAGTTGATTGGTTTATGTATGATTACTACTTTACTCTTGGTTCTTCTATCCTCTAGTGTTTCAAGGTTTAATGATTTAACTAATGGTATTATTCTATAGTCAGTTTTGAATATTCTCCAGTAATGAATCTGGCAGCTCTTTTTTGGATTTGTTCTAGTTTATCAATGTTTTCTTTGGTGGATGGGTCCCATACAGAAGATGCATATTCTAGTACAGGTCTCACCAAAGTGAGATAGCATTTTAGTTTTATATCTTTATTACATTTGTAAAGGTTTCTTTTTATAAAGCATAAGGTTTTGTTTGATTTTTTAAATAAATTCATTGACATGGGGATTCCATGATAGTTCCTCATTTATTATGACTTCTTAGTATTTTTAGTATTTTGCATCTTTAGTTTGGGTTAGTTCCTTTCCATGAATGAAATATTTTGAATTTATTTGTTTCTTTTTCTTTGTTACTCTTAAAAGTTGACACTTTTCTGGGTGGAAACTCATACTCCAGTTAGTTTCCCATGTTATCAATTCATCTAGGTCTTTTTGTAAAATTTTGCTATCTTGTTCTGATTTAATTGTTCTATAGATTATACAGTCATCAGCAAATAACCTAACTAATCCTGTTGAGATGTTGTTGGGTAAATTATTTATATATATTAAAAAGAGTAAGGGACCTAGCACAGTTCCTTGTGGAACTCCTGAATTGACCTTTATTGGTGAAGATTTAGATCCATTAATTATTACAGTTTGCTCCCTGCCCAAAAGGAAGTCTTGGATCCAGTGATGTAAGGAACCTGAGATTCCAAAGTAGTTAAGTTTTTAAGTAAACTAAGGTGGTGAACTTTGTCAAATGCTTTTGAGAAGTCTAGTAATGCTCGTGGGCCCCCGGGCAAATGCCCAACTGGCCTATGTGTTAAGAGTAAGTTAAGACGGCCCTGTCCATGATGTGATTTAGGTGGTCATTTGTTACTGTCTACAGTCAACGCAAAATATTGTCCACCTTTCCATTAAAATACAACTATATAAAAAGCTCTAGTTCTCAAGATGTTTATGCTCATTAGTGGATAGCCGTAGACCATTCAGCTACATACTATGCTGTATAGTGTTGTTCGACAAATAGATGAGGGGAAAAAGAAGTTCAGAATTTAGAGTCCTTTTAATTTAGATCAAACTCACAAATTATAACAACTTTTAATTTCGGATTCCACTTTTTTTTTGTAATCTCAAGCGTGGGGCGCGCGTGTTTACAGTAAACACCGAAAAACGTATTTAATTCCTTGTAAATAATTTATGAGTTATATTTGACAATATTAAGAAGTAATAAATTAATTAGTTAAGTGGTGCAAAAAATTATGTTTTTATAATTACATTTGTATTCAATTATTTATTTTTATCAGGGGGAATTTCCCCCATGACATGACCATGGCTGTCTTAAATTGACCTCCATTTGATCTTGAAGGTATCAGTTATTCTGATTAAGCCACACAATCACTACATCCTAAATACACTAAATAAAAACGTACATAAATACATTCTAAATAAAATCATTTAACTTATTGGAATCATTCTTAAAATATATATTTAACGATGGATTATTTAATAAGATAAATTATTATGTGATGACCAGCGCCCACGAACACACACTGACTAAAAATGTAAAAGAACATGGTGGCAGGTGCTATATATTATCTTAGTATGAATTTAACTATTGAAAAAAAAACTGGTTAATTTGTAAAAATATTGCTATTTAATATGTTAATGATTTTTTTCATTTTTTTATAACTAAGCATAAGGTCTATATTAGTAAGCCTATTAATAATAGTGCTGAATTATAAGGCCTACTGGAATAATTGTTGCCATTTTAGGACTATTCTGTCTCTATGACCACTAATCTATCACATTCTCTATTAATAGGTTAAACTAGAGAATAACCTTAAAAGTTCATGTCACTAAATTTTTCAAACTGAAGTTCTAAAAAATTAACTTAGACACCGAATGCCTTCTTATATTTAAATCTGCAAAATTATAGGGTCATGCATTCAACAGTAGTCTTCTTATCTGTTGAATGCCACATCCTTCCTAATATTATCTTTAACAATTGAATTCAATTCATCATATTTAATAAAACATAACAGAGTTGTATTTAAAAAGATTAAATTTAATCAGAATTTGTAAACTTTCCCTTTCACCTTCAATTTTCTAGAAGGGGACCTAACAATTTTCACCAACAAAAGCTAGAAATATAAAAGTTGTCTTTTTTAAAAAAAGAATAATAATTTATCTTCTCATTTCAAGTGTGGCAGTGTTTACAAGCTATGACTATAGAGGAATTGTGTGGAACAATACCCATCTGCGTTTGTTTCCATAACTAGTGTCAGGTACCCATTTGGAGCCCTTAGCCCCTGAAACAAAGCCCTGCCTTCACAGAGATTTAAACCCAGAACGCTTGGTACACTAGACGAGCACACATGCCGCTCAAGCACTGTGCCCCCAGGGAATCAAATTTCAAAACAGCAACCTTGCAAGAAAGAAGCCTAGAATGGATAATTCTAACATTGAAGTTAGTGCCTCATGTAAGTATACAAAAATAGCTTTAATGTTTGCAATGAGTCATTAAGTCATATGGCCAAAAAAAAATGTTATACTCATTTTGGGACTCTCCACTAGCTACCAAATATGAACATTTAAATATATTATCTTAATGTTTATTTTAAATAATAATAAAGTTTTAAAAAAATCTATTTCCATGAAGTTATTCACTGATGAGTGTATGTTATTTGGTGATAATTGCATAAACTTTAAAAACAAATCAGAACAAGATAGCAGAATCTTACAGAAAGACCTAGGTGAATTTTAAAAAATGGGAAACTAATTAGAGTACGTCTTTCCTTCCAGAAAAGTGTCAACTGTTAAGAGTATCTAAGAAAATGAAACAAATAAATGCAAACTATTTAATTCATGGAAAACACTAATCCAAACAAAAGATGTAAAAAGTATGTAGGAGTAATAATAAATGAGAAATTATCAAGGAATCCCCAAGTCAATGAAGTACAGTAATTAAAAAAATATTTTTAAAAAAATATTTTAAAAAACTTAGGCTTAATAAAAAGCAACTCTTACAAATTAATAAGAATAGTACTAGAAAATGCAAATAAAACATAGATAGAACAAATAATAATATTTTTAAAAAATAATTTAAAAATAAAAATAATAAAATAAAAAATTTTTTAAAAAGGGCTTCAATATTTATTACTGGAGAATATCTTATCTTATTATCAGTTACAGATGCTCCTTCTATTCAAAAGATTATTTGATATAATAATTTAAGTTGCACTAGATTATCCAAAGTCATTTTTAGTAAGTGATTCCCATTAATTTGGTTCTTTGCAAGGACAGCACTTGTTTTTGAACCTAGTCTCTGGGTTTACTGTAACCTGAATTTTTTTTATAAATGTATACATTTTACTTTCTTCACACAGTTGACTCTAAAACGAGCCCTCAGGTTCTAAAAAAATGTCAGGAATATGTCAATGGTCATTGTCCATTGGGAAGAAAGTGCCAATATATCCATCCTGATTTGTGTGACAGGTGTAAAAGTGCTGAGGCTATGGAAGAATCGAAAATAGAAAATGTAGGCCTATATCATTTAAGTTTTTAAATTTCATTCATAATTTCTTATTTATAGATTTAGTTTTATAAAGAAATCATACTTAAAAAAGGAATATGATTTTCATCTATAAATCTTTGTCTTAACCTGATTGCCAAATAGTTCAGATTTGGGTAAAAGACAAACTTACTGGTCTAAAAATTAATAATTTTTATGTAGACAATCAGAGATAGTTATATATTGGCTACTAGTTTCATTTTTATTGCAGCCCTTTATTAATTGACATAATATGATTTTCACAGCTGTGTAAATCATGTTGTTTGAAGTCAATGGATATAGATCTTCACCAGACTGGTTCTCAAAGGTAAGAAATTATAAATCAGAAGAAATTTAAAAAGCCATAAAGGATCATTTCTGTTAAATGCTTTTAAATAAAAACAGGGTTATTTAAGTTAGCTTTGTGTAAAAGTTAAATATAATACAGAAAATTCAACGCATCAATCACTGTTATATTTAATGTGAGCAAGCATTTAATGTGTGTTTTTTTTAATTTTAGAGAATGTCAAGAACTAGATGACTTAAATCAGATCAAAGAAGGTGAGAAAAATGATCACTTTGTAACTGTTACAATTTAAAATTAAACTTAAAATTACCTGAATTTCATGTTCAAATTGGGAGAAAAAGTTACACACATGTTTTTGAATTAGATTTCATCAACTACAATTTGTCATTTCAGTTCTTGTATGAATTTTAAAAAAAAATTATTATTGCAAAATTTGTTTGATAAAAAAGCATAACTATTTCATAACATTGTAGGGAGATTTTAAAAAAAATGATAAGCTGATTCTTGATTTCTGTTTAGTGCTCTTCAAATGACAATACAAAAAGCTATAAAAAATATTCAAAATTGAAAACAATTAAAGAAAAAAGGAAATTTCGTATGGGTTCATTTGCAGTTCTTTGGCTTTGACAACCCCAAAAAATATCTAACCTTTATTTTTCTTTTGATGCCAATCATTATTTATTAGGGCTGCGGAAATTAACAATTAATTTATTGATTAATCGTAAAAAATTTTAACGGTTAAAAAAGTTTTTAACGATTAATCGACCCACCACTTATAAATGTACAGGAAGTAAAAAAGTAAAATATTTGGGCTAATAAATATAAACTAATTTCTGGACGATGACAAGAACATTTTGGTTTTAAACAATTGACTGACATGAATGTTTAAAATGTTGATAAAGGCTACTGTGTCCATTGAGAGAAATCGTTTTCTACCATGCAATGTTCCCTCTAAGTCTAAGCTTCGTTGGTCCGTGTGCAAAGTTAAAAAAAACAACTAGTGTGCAAAGTTGCACAACATCCTTTTTGATGCAATTTTTTACATAATTTGCTGCAAGGTGATTCTAAACTCCTGCGTGGCGTCGGTCAAATGTCTGCGCAACCGCGCTGCTTAAAGGGAGCATTGCTACCATGGTTCTAACACTTCGCTTACATACCACCTGCAAACTAAACATCCAATACAGTATCAGAAACTTCAGCTGAGACAATCTAAAGCTATGTGAATGATTGTTCAGCTCGGCTGGTTATATTATCAATAAGACTCGCTCATCACTTGAACCAAATAATGTCAATACACTTGTCTGTTTGCGTTGTTTGTTAAAATATGTCATATAAAGAAGACAGTCCAGTGTAATTTGATTTTAGACAAGTATTTTAATAAATGTTACTTATCGAAATTAACGAATTAAAATAATCCTTAATTTTTCAAAAATTAACGATTAAATTTAAATTAATCGTTAACAGTCCTATTATTTATTCAACAGAACAAATAGTGTTTGAGTATTTGCAGGAATTAGACTTTGAATTGGTGACTCTGGTGAGTAAGTTGCAATTAGTTTGCATGCCTCATCATCCAAATAAAAAACAAGTGAAGCCTTGTTCGAACATTGATGAAAGAGTATAAAGAAATTTAAATGAAAATATCTTGTATTTTTTAAACTAAGGGGCCGTCCATAAAGTACGTCACGCTCCAGAGGGGGGGAGGGGGTGTAAGAAAGTGTGACAGTTTCTGACAGGGGGAGGGGGGGTCGGGCCATGTGTGACGTCACGCTGTTTTATATTAAATTTTGATTATTTTGTTAATTAAAAACCAAATTTTTGTTCGAAAGTGTGACGTACTTTAGGGGGGGGTCTGAGATGTGTGACAATTTGTGACAGGGGGGAAGTTAAAAATGGTCAAAAATAGCGTGACGTACTTTATGGACGGCCCCTAAGAGTGTCATATTAGTTTTTTTTTAAAATATGAGGTATACGTTTTTGAAATATTTTTGAGCAAAACTGTGTGTTCATTGATGATCTGGACCATAAACATACTGAAATTAATTTAACATATAAAAAAATACAAACAAAAAACTAATTTTATGAAAAGAACTATTTAAAGTAAAGTAAAAAATAATCATCTATACTTATGATTAACTAAACATTTTTTTCAAAATTACTAGTGTAATCTTGCGGTTATTTTAAAATGATAACTGTTTAAAAATTAATACTGTCATTGAGAATCAGTTTTTAAAAAAATAACAAATCCTATGTAAATGATTTTGATACTTCAGAAAGAATTTTTTCTAATGTCTGACACAAATTACATTTTTTAAATTTTAATATTAACAAAAACATTAAAAAATGCAGGGCCGGCCTTAGGCCACTGCAACTTATGCCACAGCAGTGAGCCCCGCACTTTCATAGGCCCCGCCTATCTTAATTTTCACTTATTATCCTTATCCCTACCCAGACTGGGCCCGCCCAATCCGTTTTGCATACTAAGCCGCATAGGGCCTCACAATTGTTAAGGCTGTCACTGCTAAAATATAATATTTTCCCTGATTATTTCTTGGGGTTATCCATTTACATTATTTTGATGAATGAACATTTTATGTCATCTTACTTTAAGTAACACCTTTTAAAAATTGATATAATAAATAAAAAATAATACAATAAAGGGAGTTAAATAAAACATCAGTCAGGGCTCAGACTATCTACTACATTACATTTTTTAAAGATTTATTTCTTTATCAACGCACATTTAATTTGAATTTAATTTTTGGGTCGCAATTTTTTTGTTCAAAAACTTTTTATGGTTGTTGCTTAATAACAATATATTTTTAACAGAAAAGGGCTCAGCCAGAGAATGAAACTTATCTGGAAAATTTGAATATAAGGTAAAAACACAACAAAAAACACAAATGGTTAAAAGTTTGGACTAAAATTACTCAATTGATTAATGGACTATTACAATTTTTTTAAAGCATTTGTTAATTTTTATTTACTGTATTGTCACATTTACATAAAAATTTTCATGTTAATACTTGTTTGAAAGAGAAGTTATCCCTGCAAATATTATTCTGTTTAGTACATTACAACTGAAAACGTGCTCGAAGCACTCTACTGATTGGGAAAGTAATGTCAACATTTCAAGTTATCCATCTCGGTTAAGATACAGAATGCCTGCTCTTGTCCAAATTTCTTCCCCTGTGTAACTGTTACTACTTTTTTATATGTATATGTAACTCTTTTGTAGGCGTTCTCACAGTACATAATGTTGTGCACAATAATCCACTGAAGAACTTGATTATACAAAACAACTTTAATATATATACTATGTACACAGAAATATCATTTGAAATTTGAGTTAATACAACGTGGAAATCTTGAGGCACACACACAGCACATCCTTCCTTGACGGAAGTCCTCTAACAACTCTTCGCCCAACACTTTCAACCAATAGGAATGCTCCTTTCTTCCCGCGTCCACCATTCACGTGACCTTACGTCACAAAATTATGTTAATCACATGTGACATTCACCCCCATCCTTCAAAAAAAATGTTTATGAAATACAACATTTTTGGTCTTCATAAAATCAAATTAATCTATATCTATATTCAAATATTTATCATCAATGAACATTTATTGTCTTACATACAACATCTGGACATAAAAAATCAAGAAGAAAAAATCTGTAGAACTGCAACCGTCTACCTGTGCTGAAAAAATGAAAATGGAATTTTAAACACATCTGTAATTTTGTGTAATTAAAATATTTAAACACTCAATATTATTAAAATTAACTAATAATCTAGTGGAATTCAAACACTGTTCCTTGTCCATTGTTCAAAGAATAAAAATATTAATATAATTTAGGGCTGTTATCGATTAATTTAAATTTAATCGTTAACTTTTGAAAAATTATCGATTAATTAATCGATAATTTCGATTAAAACCAAAAATATAAATTTATGACGTCATTAAACTGAACATTTCTCACGGAAATTGAAAATTAAGAATATTTTGAACTAAATTTCATGACAATGTGTTGATACTTGATTTGTGCTGAAGGTGGTACGTCAGCGATGTATTTGATCCTTTAAAAGAGAATTTTTTATGGCAGTGGACACAGAAAATGTTTTCACCATCTTCGACTTTGCCATCCGCAGTTAGCTTAAAAACAACATATTTGCTCAACTTTCTAGTTATATGTTTAAATTTAACTGCGCTGATGCTGTCAGCAGGGCCGTCTTAACGCATAGGCCCGTTAGGCATTTGCCCGGGGGCCCACGAGCATATGGGCCACATGGGAATATGTTTATTAATATATATTATGTATATTCATTTTTTTATTCCTGCGGGGGAAGGGCCCAACACTATATTTTTGCCTTGGGGCCCAAAATGGTGTAAAGACGGCTCTGGCTGTCAGACATTTTATAATTGACGTCTGCCGGTCAACATAAATTAATAAAATAAATTTTTAATATTACGCGGGAGAAATATTTTCTTAAATTTTAATCGAATTTTTATCGATTAAAATTATTTTAATCGATATTTAATCGATAAAATTTTTAACGATTAATCTAGAGATTAATCGATAATTTCCGCAGCCCTAATATAATTACAGTCTCTAGTTGTATCATTTAGTGATTCACAGAATGTCTTTTTAATACAGTCTCTGGTTTTATCATTGAGGAATTCACAGAGTGTCTTTATTTATTGTCATTCTACTAAATATATCTGCAACCACATTTTCCTTTCCCTTCACAGGTTTAATGTCAAATTTGTAGTCGGCTAATAGCATCGCCTAGTTCAATATAGTCATTCTTCATTTGACGAGTATGAATTCAAATCGATGGGCTTTGAATGTTTCTTCAGACTGTTAAATGTTCAATAATTCACCAACCATGACTGCGATTATGTTCATTCATAATTTCAATTCCAGCATTTTTAATAAGTTGCTTAGCTTTTAAAATGTCATTTTTGTTTCCAGATAATTCAATAGAATTTGGACCAGATGAGTCACTGTCAGAAACTTTTATCTGAAAAATATTGACTGTATCTGTAAAGTCTTTGATTTTGCTTAATACACAACCAATTGTTCTTCCTAATTCAGATGATTTCACACAAATGGTTTCAGATTCACTAGTGCCATCTCTTTCTCTGCTACTACGGTCTTCATTTCTTTTATCATATACTTGATTTTTAATAGTGGCCAAAATGTCACTAGTCTCTGTCTGTGCTCGATTTAACTTTATTATTTTTCTATCATTCATGTCTTGGTTTTCATTCTTTCTCCATGGTTGATCATAATTTCTTTTTCTGGAGTCAAAATTGTATTTGCCTCTCCATGATCTTCTGCTTTGATTATAATCTCTATTTATGGAATTATGATTATTTCTTTCTCTCCATGATTGTCTATCTTGATCATAATCTCTATGTTTGGAATTATGATATTTTTCTTTCCAGGCTTGTCTACCTTTGTTTTCAAAATGACCATGTCTTGACCTTTCTTCTGTTTTCTTTCATATAAGGCTGCCATTAGGTGACACCCTATTTGGTTGTCCTTTATTGTGGTAACACTGCTTCGCCATATGTCCTGGCTTGTTACAGTACCAGCAAATAGACTGTCTGTTGCCTTGGTTTGGCAGACTCTGGTTTCTCATACTTTGTCTTTTTTCTTGACTTTTAATTTGTATAGCTGCAAATATGTCTTGTCTCTTATCCATTTCCACATTCGGATGAGAGTCTTTGAATGTTTGTAATTCATTTGTTAGCTCTGCTTGAGTACGAACTTTCTTGTCAGTTAAATATGTGAATAGAGTTGGTGTTGCATTTTCTAAAAACTTGTCAATTAACACCATGTCTAGTATGTCCTTTGGATTGCTCGTATCTATTGCTGTCAGTTCCAGCCATTTTGTTAGTTTGACTTGTGCTTCATGTACTATGATCTCTGGATCTTTGTCCATCTTGATTCTCATTTCATGAAATTCTCTTCTATAATCATTTTCTGACTTTCCAAAATGACATAGAAGTGCCTTTTTGACATTCTTATATATGCTTTTGTCTTCTTTGGCTATACTGTTATAAGCTTCAAATGCTTCTCCAGTTAATTGAGTCATCAGTTGTGCTGGCCAATCTTCTTCATTATAGCCTTTCATAACCATTATGGATTCGAAATAATCCAGATAAACATCCATTTTTTCTTTTTGGCTATCATATTTTCTTACTTTGATAGTATCCCTTGGTGCTGACCTTCTATTTGTTTCATTACCAGGATTTGGGCCTCTACTATCTAAATCAAGTTGTAGTTTTAACTTATCAATTTTAAGTTGTTCAAGTTCTCTCTTTTCCGCTCTTTCTTCTCTTTCAATTATGAGTCTTTGCCTCTCTTTTTCTTCAGCAATCCTTTGATTTTCTTTTTCTTCAGCTTTTCTTAGCTGTTCTTTTTCTTCAGCAATTCTTGCTTTTTCTTCAGCAATTCTTTGATTTTCTTTTTCTTCAGCTTTTCGTAGCTGTTCTTTTTCTTCAGCAATTCTTGCTTTTTCTTCAGCTATTCTTTGATTTTCTTTTTCTTCAGCTTTTCTTAGCTGTTCTTTTTCTTCAGCTATTCTTTGATTTTCTTTTTCTTCAGCTTTTCTTAGCTGTTCTTTTTCTTCAGCAATTCTTGCTTTTTCTTCAGCAATGCTTACTTTTTCTTCAATGAAATCTCTCATTTCTTTTCCTTTTAGTCCGATCTCTTTAGCTATGGCAGTGAATTCCTTGTAGTAATCCATGTTTTGTTTGATTGAATAATATGAGTTAAGCAATTTGGTAAGGAATTTAGGTATATGTTGATAAAGTTATAAACCTTCCAAATGAAAAATCTTGAATTCATAATGTTAAGTTCAAATAAGTGACACGTCTAAACCATGAAATCTAGTCTTGACAAGATGAGACAACAAAAGAATCCTCACACGGGATCTTTAGTATACTTTATATATACGCTCCCTCAGATTGACAAAACATATTAAATGGTCCAATCGTTTTGAATAAAAGTCACTTGGTTAAAATTTCGATTTTCGAGTAGTTTTTAAACAATTTAGTTCACTCCATTGATCCAAAATTGCAATTATCAAATTCTTCACACAATGAATGGATAAAAATTCCGTTTCTTTATTTATAATTCACACTTCATAATTAATAGTCCATAGCCTTCCAAGTTCCAGGTTATGTTTACAAATATTTCCTGGAATCAACTAGCATTGAGCTTGTTGACGTCACGACCTATATATGTTCACCGTGAGTCACCATTCAGTAAGCCTACACAACGCAGATTTCAGCACTGTGTAGTATACTTGTACTGTCGTCGAATGTGACGTAGAACCAACTAGGCGACCTAGTTGTATACACCGCACGCCGTGACCATGTGCCTGTATGCCGCCATTTTGAAATATTCTTGTATTTTCATTGAACCACAAAAGTTTATTCACAGCTTCTTACGAACTTGAATATTCAAAAAATACGATAGCTGCTAATATTTCTTATTTTAATGAATACTTTCCTTTTTGAAATATCCAATGCTTGTTATTTCCACGAAACCCCCTTCTTAAAATCTCTTGTACTGTGTTGACTTAGAACTTATGCCTAATGGCAATCACTTTTACTTCTGCACCAATGTAACTATTATCTATATCACAATATTAATCTTAGGGCACTATTATCCACTGAAGAACTTGTTTATACAAAACAACTTTAATATATATACTATGTACACAGAAATATCATTTGAGGTAATACAACGTGGAAATCTTGAGGCACACACACAGCACATCCTTCCTTGACGGAAGTCCTATAACAACTCTTCGCCCAACACTTTCAACCAATAGGAAGGCTCCTTTCTTCCCGCGTCCACCATTCACGTGACCTTACGTCACAAAATTATGTTAACCACATGTGACACCCTGGGTGGCCATAAGGCCTTGACATGCTGCTCATGGCGATAATAGTACTACAGGACGTACTGGAACTTTCCATTCCTACCTAATTCAACCAGGAACTGAACAAGCACAGTTGAGGCTACTACTCTTGACATATTCATGTCTATTGCCTCCTCCTTTCCAATGTCCAGTTCTTGATACCTTGTGATCAGTGAAGTTTTGCTTCAGTACCACAGAAACATTTTGAATCTCCTCAACAAGCATAAGAGTCAAAATGATAAATACAGAAGAATAAGAAAGATAAGAAGAGCATGTGTAAAGAAAAGCTAACAAGATTATTTTATTGTGACAGTGACACTGCTATATAAGTATTTCAAATGGCTTAAATTTTGTCTACACATAAATGCATCATTCATTTATTTGTTCATTAGTCTTTACTTATTGTTTACATACTTTTTAAAATTATTAATTCAGTTTGCAGATGCTTAACCATTTATTGGTTAAAAATATGCTCCATTGCTCTATGCAAATCATATACTTGTATTCTACTTAATGTTTAACTGGTAACCATTTAAGATTTTCTTTTTCTTTATCATGTAGACCTATTGAAAGTGTTAATTTGACAGTTAAAATCAACAACACTTCTACTCCAAATGCTGGGGTAAGTAAATATAAATAAAAAAATTATTCTGCATAGAACATGATTATGACAATCATTATGGTATTATTAACCATTGTATGTTTAAATTTTAAAAGAAATCTGTACATATCTTAAATCGTAGGAAGTAAAATGCTTAACCACTTTAATAACATAAATATTTTTTATTAGGTCTAAGATTAATGCCAACACAAATTTTTGATAATGTTTTTCACTTGAAATTGTTTTAAAGCTTGTGACTGAAGAAACTGATACGGCTTTTGAGGATGTTACAATTGCATCTCACAAAACTGATGACAGTATCAAAAGCACTGAAAATTCCTCAAGTTATTTGAAGAAAATTCAAGAGTACAGCTCTCCTCTTGTAAAAAATGTTAACGATGAAGACATAATTAAAATATGCCGTTTATACCAAGAGTGGAAGAAATGTTGCAAGAAAAAATATAAAGACTGTCTGTTTCACAGATTTTTTAATTTTAAGCCCTTGCCATTTCCTTTGCGTAAACATTTCTACAACAACTATAGGAATTTTGTTGGAAGCGCCACTGAAGATAATAACTACTATGAAAACTTAGTGCATTCTACAAAAGATGATGATAAAGGAAAAGAAATTGCATCGAATCTGAACAGATATGACTGGATAATATTTGTGGACTATGAAAATTATTTGTCTTTCTTTGATGATATAAAAATAGAGACCTCAACCAATTCCTGCCTCATCTGGTTTTGTATAAATGCCGTGACCCATTCCCCTTCAAAGATAAAACCACAACATTTTACAGAACTTAAGCAGCATGTAGAAGTTTTAGTATCAAGAGCTATTGGTAGCTTAACAAATGCAGCAGACAATGTAATTTTCATTTTAATTCATCAACTTGATCGTATACTATCACCTCATGTTAAGCTTGCCGCTGTTTCAAATGATAAAGACTTACATGTACTCAAAGATTTTAAGCTTTTAAATGGTCGGTTTTTGAAAATTTTGCAACCCCAAGATTTCACTAATCAACTCACACAATTTCTTTCAAAGGGAGGGGACAAAAATGAAGCTTTAAATTTAGAAGATTCTGAGGCACACAAAAATTGTCATGAGATTTTATATGATAATGCAAAATCTGAATTTGAAATGAATGAAAGTGTTAAGATTTTAGATACTTCAACAATGCCTGTAACAGAATTTGAATTTTCTGAAAAGTCTGATAGCTTTATTCTTTATGATGCTTCTGTGGGCTCTCCTAAAAAGAAACTTAAAAGAGCAAATAGATGTAAACACGAAAATTTAATTGAATGTAAACGTGGTCAAGTCCCTATCAAAATCATGAATTTAGTTTTGGATCTTTATTACTATCATAAATTGGGCCAATTAGCACAAATCTTCATATATTCAGGAAATAAGAAAAGGTTTGCTTCATTTGAGCAACAATTTTATGGTGGTGAATTAACAGTGGAATTTAAGGACTATGATCCATCAAAGGATGAAAAATAGTGAAACTGAGATTAATTTTTTAAACATGATAATTGTAATGATTTTAGCAACTGCACATTTTTAAGCTGTAAAAAATGATTTTCAATTATTAATAATTTACTAACCACGTGTGTTATAACATTTTTTTTTAAAAAAAGGAAGTTTATTGATTCTTCATTTTTTTGCCTCTACTTAATAATAATATCATCAATTAATTCATGACAGTTTTTTTTTCATTCTTTAATTTGAAAACACTGTATAATAATTTAAAAGTTAAGTAAATGTTCAGCAAAAAATAAATTATCAATAGTAAAGTACATGATACGTTCAATTTTTAACAGAGTAGCTTGCAAGTGTTGTCATCTATTTGGCTTGGTGTCTGGGATTTTTACCTTGGATTTTACTGGTTGAGTAGAGAAAATTAAAACAAAACTCAATATAGTTTTTAAATGAAATGTATATTTGAATAATTATGAACCATTAATAATTTCTGTTTTCTAAATACATGGATTGGATGATGATACCTTGTTAACTAGGCCAAACCATGACAACAACAAATGATATGAAAACATTGTACACCTACCCATTCTGCTCTTTTTTTTCTCTACATTTTATAATGTTTGTAAATATTTAAATTTGTAAAATTTGTAAATAAGTTTATATTTATATTCCATTTATCATGTAAGTTTGTAAAAAATTATTTAATTCTCAGTTATTCACCTCAGCTTTATTTGCCACATTTTAAATGTACATGATTGATGTAAGAAGTGTTCAGTCAAAATAGACATCTCATGAAAAACTCATCAACAGGCTGTGCAATTATATTGGACCCTTATTAGATTGTACATGTACTGCATTATATTTTTCCTCAAATGGTCAGCATCTTTTACAAAACCACCTGAGATATTTGCAACTATTTAAAAAAATTTTTTTGTGAAAGTAGTTTGTAATTGAAATTAATAGTAATATTATACCAATCCTGCTGACTCGCACTCTTATTCATAACTTAAAAGATAGTGTTTTGGTTGCCCTGGTTTGTTCAGGCAACCTTTTCCGTGCCCAAATTCCAGACAGGAAGTATTGGAGAAGCACAAGGTCTGGAAGAGTCCTATCTGTTAATCCTTAAAAAATTTCAATTATTGAGTCTTTCATAGCATTGTAAACCAACATGACTTCAATAGTATTTAAATCAACCTATTGTCAACACAAATTTTTTAAGCGTTTGGGTGGGGGGGGGGTTAAGAGTGAATTATGAGATTTACCAGATGTCCAAAATGATGTGGCTGGTTATGCACACTACAGATTGGTAACATTCCTAATATTGAGGTATTCAAAACTGCACTCAAAACATATGTTTTAAAATTGACTTTCTGGACCCTCAGTCTGAGATTTCCTTGACAGATAAAAGTACCTCATGTGTACATGGGCGTAGGGAAGGGGGGCAAGGGGGGCATTTGCCCCACCCCCTACATTTGAGAAAAAAATAATAATTTATTAAATGCATTAATAAATGTTGTATTTTAACTATTACAGCACTAATTTGTAAGTCTTATTAATTTCTAAGGCTTTTTTCAACCCTTATTTTATACTGAACTTGAATTTAATTGAAAATTGTACCTGTATGGCATTGCCAGTTAAAATATAAAAAAAAGGGGGATTTTTTTGCCCCCCCCCCTGGAATTTTTTTGCCCCCCCCTGGAAAAATTCCTAGCGACGCCCATGCATGTGTACCATCCATGTCTTTAAAAATTATATGAATGTTTTATAATGCATGCACATTTATATATGAATTTATTTATATCTTTTAATATATATATTACTTTTAATGTAAATATATCTTTTAATGTACATGTACATATCTTTTAATGTATGTCTATCTTTAAATATTTGTATATCTTTAAATGTATATATATCTTTAAATGTATTGATATCTTTTAATGAATGTATATATTTTAATGTACATATATATTTTCATGTATGTATATATTTTAATGTATATTTTAATATATATATTTTTTTACTAGTTTTTAAAAAAAGTGCAGCTCACTGAGCCCAGCCCCATCCCTAGGATACTGCACTATATGAGTTATCAAATTATTATAATTTATTATTTAATGTGTTAACTTGGTGCTATCTAGGAATTCATTTATTTTCAGATAAAAATCACCATTTACAAATTTAACTGTTTTTGATATTATTCATTTACGAGCAACCAAGCCCATCCAAGGACGTTCCGCCACCGTTCGGTGGCATGTTGTAACTCCCCTTCAATTGCCGTCTCGACCGGCATACATGTGCATCACGTCAAAAATACTATTCATTATAGTTAAAATAAATAACTCATAAAAACAGAGCTTTTGACTATAAATACCAACACCCATAACTCAAAATAAAGTCTTAGAAGAAATACTGTACCAAAAATAACTCGATTTGAACGTCCGCTTAAACTTGATATGATTGGCTGTAGGAGTCATGTGTGTTTGAGAGACCAATCGCTATAGATGACAGGACAGAACTTAGCCTTTTATTATATAAGGATAACCCGTAAAAACAAAAATTTTGACTACAAATCCCAACGCGCACCGCTCAAAATAAACTTGCGTGCGTGTGTGTGCGCGCGCGCGCGTGTGTGTGTGCCTGTACTGTCTGGTTCAACTTTAATGTAGTATTTCAATTTCAATTATCTTATCTTATCTGTTTACAGACAAGATTCTTCTATACAGAAGATTATTGCGTCCTACGCTTATCTATGGTTTGTGTTTAGTCCTGCATTTTTATTAGAGATTTAAATGCTGATAAAGTGTTGGTTTTCCTGGATTCTTCAGGCAACCCATTCCACGCCCGAATTCCGGACGGGAAGAAGGAAAACTTGTATGTGTTTGTTCTTGCATACGGAATAAGAAAGGTGTTTTTATCCTTATGTCTATCTGAGGGTTGTATTAAGTTATCTTTGTGTTGTATTTCTAAATTAGAATTAATTGCTTTATGTATGATTACTACTTTGCTTTTGGTTCTTCTATCCTCTAGTGTTTCAAGGTTTAATGATTTAACTAATGGTGTTATTCTTGTCAGTTTCGAATATTCTCCAGTAATGAATCTGGCAGCTCTTTTTTGAATTTGTTCTAGTTTATCAATGTTTTCTTTGGTGGATGGGTCCCATACAGAAGATGCATATTCTAGTACAGGTCTCACCAAAGTGAGGTAGCATTTTAGTTTTATATCTCTATTACATTTGTTAAAGTTTCTTTTTATAAAGCCTAAGGTTTTGTTTGATTTTTTAATAACTTCATTGACATGGGGATTCCATGATAGTTTCTCATTTATTAAGACTCCTAAGTATTTTGCATCTTTAGTTTGGGTCAGTTCTTTTCCATGAATGTAATATTTTGAATTTATTTGTTTCTTTTTCTTTGTTACTCTTAACAGTTGACACTTTTCTGGGTGGAAAGACATACTCCAGTTAGTTTCCCATTTTATCAATTCATCTAAGTCTTTTTGTAAAATTTTGCTGTCTTGTTCTGATTTAATTGTTCTATAGATTATACAATCATCAGCAAATAACCTAACTTTTGTACCTGTTGAGATGTTGTTGGGTAAATCATTTATATAAATTAAAAAGAGTAAGGGACCTAGCACAGTTCCTTGTGGAACTCCTGAGTTAACCTTTATTGGTGCAGATTTAGATCCATTAATTATTACAGTTTGCTCCCTGCCCAAAAGGAAGTCTTGGATCCAGTGATGTAAGGAACCTGAGATTCCAAAGTAGTTAAGTTTTTAAAGTAAACTAATTATTAACAAAACTACAATTTCTAGCCATCGACCAAAGAGATTACCGTGGCGTTTTGCATATTCCAAACTTTATTACTAGTGTTATATTAATTCGCTTTGTAAGTTTAAGCGGACTATCCGAACATTTGTTTACAATTCTTTCACGTGACAGCTCAGCACGCTGAGCTCGGTCCAGCGATCGGTGACTAGACCTTCCCCCCCCCGCCACACCCCCACCCCACCCCCACCGGTTATTCAGCAAAGGGGTGTTACGGTTTTCTACTTTTTAGTGCATCCTATATAATAAAAGGCAAGTTTCTGTCCGTTCTGTCCCGTCATCTATAGCGATTGGTCCCTCAAACACATATTATGACTCCTAAAGCCAATCACATTGAACACGTTTACACCATTTACGCAGACGTTCAAACCGAGTTATTTTTGGTGCAGTATTTCTTCCAAGACTTTATTTTGAGTTTTTCGCGTTGGGGTTTATAGTCAAAAGCTCTGTTTTTACGAGTTATTTATTTTAACTATAATGAATAGTATTTTTGACGCGATGCACATGTAATGCTGGTCAAGACGACTGATGGAGGGGAGTTACAACATGCCACCGAACATTGGCGGAACGTCCTTGGACGGGCTTTGTTGCTCGTTTCAAATAAAAGACTAGTTTTTAAAAAGTGTTTTTATATATTTATTTTTGAACAGAAATTAATTATGGTCTACACCACCCCGAATTCTTGCTTTTATTTGTTTTTAAAGAACTATTTTCAAAGTCAATTGCATAAGTCATAATTGACATAAGTCATTAATTATAATATGTTACAATCATAGTCATATTAATATGACGCGGTGGTCGAGTGGCAGCGCACTGGACTGTCGTACCGATGGTCACGGGTTCGAATCCGTGTGAAGGCAAGGGTTTGTTCCCGGGGCCTAGGGCGTCCCTGAGTCACCCCGCTCCGAAAGGGTACCTAAGCGAATGCTGCATCACTTGCCAACAGATCATCTGTCATGGTCTGTGGACGCAACTATCTTCTGCATAGAAGGAGCGTCTGTATAGATAAGATAAGATAATAGTATCATTAGTATTAGTATTCAGATGTGTTTCAGTTCAGTATTAATAAAGTCTTTCTTAGTAAGGGCCGTCCATAAATGACGTCACGCGATTTTGGCAGATTTTCACCCCCTCCCCCTTCGTCACATGTCGTCACAAAAAGTTAGACCCCCCCCTCCAATATTACCTCACAAAGCTTTGCCCCCCCCCATAAAAACCCTTTTGTCTATTTGAAAATGAGCATGTTTCAAATCACTCTTTTGACATTTAAGTATTTATTTAGTGTAGGCATGCACCAGTGGCGGATTTGGGGTTTGTCTGCGTGGGGGGGCCAGGAGAATTTCAGGGGGCGCCGAAAAATTTTTTTTTATTCATTCACTTAGTGCAAATATTTCTAGGTGCTGAAATAAAATTCATTTGTCTTAATTGCTGGTTCTGCAATGAAGATTAGAAATTTGATATGAGATTCACTCTTATTGACTTATTGCTATATTTTATGTTGAAAAAAACATTTCTGCTCACTTTAAATGTGAGATTTACTTTAATAAGTTTTCTTTTTAAGAGACTGCTTTTAGTCTCAAATATGAAATCTAAGGTGTGTTGTTTATGTTACATACATTTTCAGAGTTGCCCTGTGGCAACTTGCTAAACAAAAAGAAACATCTAGTCTTAAGTAGATATGGTTAATCAATTGAATTTATGAAAATGGTGGTTAATTTGGGAGCTGTTATTTGTGACAAAATCTACATTTCTCATAATCCTTTGTGTTCACTTTCAATTGCTGAATATCCTAGCAGACTTAAACATAGAAAACTCAGCATAATAAGTTTATAGTCTTTGGGCTAAATAAAACATCTAAAATATTTTGATAATGAGGTAGAATTTGATTAATTTTTTTATAGACCTCCAATAGTTTGTTGTACTATCTGCAAGATGACTCATCAGTTTGTTCAGCTTGCCATAAATAGCAGTGACAGTAACTCAAACAAATAACTAAGTGTTAATTAATAAATGCTGCGTTGATCATTCAAAGTACATTATTTAATATTATTTTTGTTTACATCAAACCCTTGCAATGAATCTCTTCAATATACAAACAATTGATTTATATTCAGGAGAGTAATAGGTCACAAATGCAAACAAAATATAATGTAATTTAAAAATGTTAATAATTAATAAAAGGCCTAAGTAATTAAAGAAATCATTTATCATATACATATTATATGCATATATCATATGTAGGATAAAAAGATGACAGTAAATTATGAACTTAGTTCCAAAGAGAACAACTTATTTTTACTAAAATTTTAAGAGCTACTGTTTTTAGTTCTTGTAATAGTTTTCTATCTGAAAGAATGAAATGAGAATTTTAGCTGGCAAAATATTTCAGTTTAAGACCAGGTAATCTGATGCTACAAATAATGAAAAACACAGAGACTTTGGTGGAGCGGATTGGTCAGGATTAGTAACACACACACAATGAGTGCCAATAATATTATACTTATAAATAAACTAAACAATTTACATCACAATTTTTAAAAATAATTTATCACTGGAAGTTTGAGCTTCAAACTTTGGGAAAATCAATGAACTTTGCACAAACAATGATTGTATGTTCCTTAAATAAACATTTAAAACTCTAATAACAATGCAGGACTAAACACAAACCATGGATAAGCATAGGACGCAATATTCTTCTGTATAGAAGGAGCGTCTGTAACAGATAAGATAAGATAGAGCCCTTAGCCCTCTATAAATTGCTTTCTACGTGATTTCATTGAAGCAAAACGATTTATCGTTGATTCAAAGTCAACGTTCTCAGCTAGATCACGTTCAATTGAAATTAATGCCAATCCAGACAGACGTTTGTTTGTCATTGTTGAGCGCAAATAATTTTTGATGAGTTTCAATCTACTGAAACTTCTTTCAGCATTAGCACTGCTAACAGGAAGAATCAAGTAAATTTTATAGAGTATTGACAAATTAGGGAGACCTGATGCCATTTGTTTTTCAGTCAAGGATGACTGAACCTTTTTAAGTTGTAGTTCACTAGCTAATGATACATATATTAATGCATACAAATCTTTAAAGGTATCATATTCTACGATTGCTTCTTCAAGGTTTATTTCGTGTTTGTAAATTTTGCATAAACTTTGAAAATAATCTTTATTTCCTTCCGACATTTGTGATGGATCAAAACAATAGAAATAAGTAACTGTTCCCCAAAAGTCATTAAATCGATCATCTATTTGTGTTACAAGTGTATCCAAGATAGTGAAGTACGTTTCAGATTTAAAGCGTGTGGTTGGATCATCAGCCATTTTATCTCTGCTAAGTTCGCCTGCCATGCTTTTCTTTTTTGCAATTCACTTTTCTTTAAATTCTGTTTTAACATCTAGTTTAGAACCATTTTCGTTTATAAATGATTTGACATCTACATTCAGACTTTTCAAAAGCTTCATCGTTTCTCATTTCAACAAACTTATTTCTTCCAACATCGATCAATTGCAAAGGCTTTGCAAGTAGTTTGATAACACGAAGATAACTTTTGTACAAATAGCATCAGAAAAACAAAAGAATATTTTGTTTTTAAAACAGATAGTCCAATAGTTTCTGCTCTGACACTTCCTTTATATTATGTTGATTCCCCTGAATCAAGTGTGGCTAGAATAGCAGAGAATGATCCAACAACTGCATGCTGACGTCTTGAACATCTTGTATCAGAAAGTCGTTTCAGAGTATCTACTGTTGATTCATATTGAGATTTCTTGTGTTCTTTATGTATACGTAGTAAACTAGACGTAAGGAATGCATACAACCTTAAATATGTGCCAAAAAATAACTGTACATCACTGTTTATAGACATTGCTTCGATAGTAACCAAATTCAAAACATGGGCACAACAATTGGGTGAAAGTTTTTTTATCTGAGTTTCGAAGGCCACTCTTAATTCCAGAGTATGCCTGTCCTTGACAGAGTGTGAAATCAATGTTTCGCTTTTTTAGTTCCTTTAAAACAGTGTTGCTCAATTATTTTCTGTCGCGCCCCCCTCCCAGAGCCGTCTTTACACCATTTTGGGCCCCCGGTCAAAGAAATAGTGTTGGGCCCTTGGGCAAAGAAAGAGTGAGGCCCCCCCCCCGCAGGAATAAAAAATAAATATACATAATATATATAAATAAACATATTACCATGGGGCCCTTATGCTCGTGGGCCCCCGGGCAAATGCCCAACGGGCCTTTGCGTTAAGACGGCCCTGCCCCCTCCTAGGAAGAAGAAAACATTTCGCGCCCCCCGCGAGACAGTAAATAGTATCATTTGTCCATAAAATTGTTATAAGTACACCATTTCGCGCCCCCTTTTTGGGAGCCTCGCCCCGCGCCCCACTTTTTAAGAAACACTGCTTTAAAATCTTCTCAGCAAATGCAGCAGCATTTTTTATTTTTTATTAATTTTTAAATTTAATTTTTAAAGTCCCATAAACGGTAGTCGTAGGGGGTCCTAATATTTACGTTAGAACCTACTATGGGCGGTGCTTGGTAGACCTTGATGGGCGCCCCATCTCCCTTCCAGGTCAGCGGATGACTTTCTTAGCGCAAGTCATTCCCCATTTTTATTGTGGCTTTAACGTGGGCTAGATCCCACGCCCCTCAGCTTGTGAGGCGAGTGCACTATTCGCTATCCAGCCACTGTTTACCAATGTATAAAAGCCTATAAATCTTTCCACAACATGCCCTGATTTTTTGAAAAATTAACGTAAAGAAACTGACATCTGATCAATTCTAGATATATCAATGGTTGAATCAATAATTAAAGAAAAGAATTGTGCAGACTTAACTTCATCATCAATTGTCGCCGATAATTCAGATGCGAGTGATTGATTTAAACCAGATAGCACAGTTTCGTCATTTGAAATACGATATTTAGAAAGCAGTTTGGTGTTGATTAGAAGTTTCGGGTTTAGCAATCTTGTTTTCTTCTCTTGTGACACGTTTTTAGTGTTCATCGAGCGCGTCTTTAGGGGGCGCCATTTTAGACCCAACAGGGGCGTGGGGGGCAAGCCTCCCCCTGCCCTGTAGCTAAATCCGCCACTGGCATGCACGCGTGAAGCCATGTAAAACGTCATTAAATAAATTGTAAGCAATCAAATATTTAAGTGGAACTTTTATTTAAAGTTGCGTGTTTTGATGTGACGTCACAATTCTTTAACTACCCCTCCCCTCGTCACAAATATGTGACCCCCACCCCCCTTAGGTACGTGACGCCCTTTATGGATGGCCCCTAATAGTATAAGTATTAGTATAGTATTCACACTACAGTACAGGCACTAATTGATTTTTTAATTTTTGTATTATTTCGGGTCTACCGAGTTTCTTTATGATCGATCTACTAATACTTCATCTGATAATCGTAAGCTGTCTGATTTTCTATGTATTGTGATATTATTTTGTTTTATGTACTGTAATTAATGTGGTTGTTATGGTATGAATGCTAATTTATTACTTACATGTATGTTATCAATTTGGGGCCGTCCATAAAGTACGTCACGCTATTTTTGACCATTTTTGACCCCCCCCCTTGTCACAAATCTCGGGACCCCCCCCCTAAGTACGTCACACTTTCAATTTTTTTTTATTAACACCTAATTGAAATATGTAATTTAATACTTAAATTACACTTCACTATTAAACTGTATTAAAATATGAAATTTCCATTTAAAAATAGGGATGTACCAGATTCAAAATTTTGAAATCCGGCTGGAGCTGAATTTGGCAGGGTTTATGAAGTCAAATCCGGCTGGAGCCGGAATCAGATTTCTTAAAATGGCCGGATTCCTGATTTGCCGGAGCCATTATGAATATATATATATATATATATATACATATATATATATACATATATACATATATATACATATCGTATGGCATCTGTCCGTCTACGAAAGACGATAGATTTATCTTTATTATTTGCAGCTCTTGGTGTGGCTGATGAGACCAATCCTTGAGTGGCAGTCTCTTCTGCATGACACACACACGAAAGCAGTGGGGCAGTGTTGCCTGGCTTTTCTCCTCGCTCTTTTCCCGACTGCTTCTGCCCTAGTTGGCTCCTCTGCTCTTAGTGATCCTTCTTTCACTATAGCCCGCCACATGGACCTATCCTCTGCCAGGTTTTCCCAGTTTTGTATATCAATGTTGGCTACTTTCATGTCTCTCTTGCATATGTCCACGTATCTGAGACATGGCCGACCAACCGACCTTTTCCCTGTCGCCAGCTCGCTGTAAAGCACATCCTTGGGTATGCGACCACTTTGCATCCTCTTGACGTGTCCAAGCCAACGGAGGCGTCTTTGGCTTAATATTGCTGCAATACTACTCATGCTTGCTTGAGCCAGGACCTCTGTGTTGGGGACTTTCTCTTGCCATTTGATGTCTAGGATGCGGCGCAGGCATCTGAGGTGGAAGCTATTGAGCCTTCTTTCATGCCTGGTATAGGTGGTTCAAGACTCGCATCCATAGAGGAGTGTGCTCAGTACGCAGGCCTGGTATACCTGCAGCTTAGTCCTTGCTGTGAGTTTGGCATTGGACCAGACTCTTTTGTACAGTCTAGCCATAACAGTTGCTGCCTTCCCTATCCTACTACTTATCTCATCTTCCAGTGAGAGGGTGCTCGAGATGTTTGACCCCAGATAAGTAAAACTGTCAACAGCATCCAGGTTGCAGTCGTCAATGGTGATAGTCGGAAGAGAGGCAGCATCCTGTGCCATAATGTTGGTTTTCTTTATACTTATGGTCAGGCCAAACTCTTTGCAGGCAGCGGAGAAGCTGGATACAAGGTTCTGCAGGCCGTCTGCTGTGTGGAATATTAAGGCGGCATCGTCTGCAAATAAGAGCTCGCGCAGCAAAATCTTCCTTATTTTGATCTTGGCTTTTAAGTCGCGGGCAAAATTGAATAATCTCCCGTCAGCTCTGGTGTGTGTATGTATATCCCCTCGCTGTTGTTCTTGAAGGCATACTGGAGTAAGATGGAAAAGAATATTGCGAATAGAGTAGGTGCCAACACGCAGCCTTGCTTTACTCCACTACTTACTGGGAAAGCCTCAGAGGTGGCACCGTTATAGCACACTGTGCCCTGCATGTTTTCATGGAATTGCTTGATGATGTTAAGCAGATGTGTAAGGCAGCCTATTTTTTTTTACTAAGATCTGGAAAAGGCCGCTTCTGCTGACAAGATCAAAAGCTTTAGTTAGGTCGACGAACGCGATGTATAGAGGCATATGTTGCTCCCTGCATTTCTCCTGCAGCTGGCGCAGAGAGAAGATCATGTCTATGGTTGATCTTCCTGCTCGAAAGCCACACTGCGATTCTGGGAGTACACGCGATGCTAGGGTCTGCAGGCATGTTAATGCAACTCGGGCGAAGGCCTTTCCAACTATACTGAGGAGAGAGATTCCACGATAATTGTTGCAGTCACTCTTGTCTCCTTTATTTTTATACAGTGTAACGATGTTGGCATCTTTTAACTCCTGTGGTATCTGCCCCTGTTCCCAGCACAGAGTGAGGAGGTCATGCAAAGGCTGTAAAAGCATTTCTTTTCCACATTTGAGAACTTCTGGTGGAACTCCATCATTACCAGGGGCTTTCCCGCAGGCTATGCAATCTATGGCTCTACTTAGCTCGACCATTGTGGGTAGGCTATCGAGCTCTTCCATGACCGGCAGGTCTGGGATATCATCCAGGGCAGCAGTTGAGACATGGTTTATAGTTGCGTACAATTCCAGGTAGTGCTCGATCCACCGTTTGAGTTGCTTGTCCCGATCAGTGATAATTTCCCCTGCTTTTGACATTAAGGGTGCTGTCTTGGAGGTCAGAGGGCCTGTTGCTTGTTTTATATTCAAGTCGCAGGGCAAGGGATGTGGACAACAACAACAGCAACAAAAACAACACAAAAGCAACAACAGCAACAAAAACAACAAAACAACAACTACAACAACAAAAGCAACAACAAAAGCAACAACAACAAAGCAACAACAACAACAAAAATATTTTATGGCGATAATCGCCTTCTTGTTAATCTTGACACCAAAATGTTTATTATTTTGCGTCATTATTTTACGTCTTAATTTTCAATAATTTTTATTTATATAGCTCATATTAGGAAAAACTACATTTTGGGCCCCCGGCCCCCAGTATCTTATATATATGGAACGAAACCTGTTTAATAACCCTTCCGGTATAATTTTGTGTACGTGTACCAAATTTCACGTTATTTGGTTGTCTGGATCTTGAGTTATTAGGGAACAGACAGACAGACAGACAACAAATGCGTCTTATATATATAGAGATACTAGAGGCAAGTACCTGGCTTCGCCCAGGTTTAACAACAACAGCAACAACAACAAAAACAACAACAGCAACAAAACAACAAAAACAAACAACAAAAACAAAACAACAACAACTACAACAACAACAAAGCAACAACAACAAAACAAAAACTACAAAACAACAACAGCAACAACAACAGCAACAGCAACAACAACAGCAACAACGACAAAACCAACAACAGAAACAGCAACAGCAACAAAACAACAAAAACAAAACAACAACAAAAACAACAAAATCAACAACAAAATCAACAACAAAACAACTACAACAACAACAGCAACAACAACAACAAAGCAACAACAACAAAACAACAACTACAACAGCAACAACAACAAAGCAATAACAACATGAAGGACATTGTCGTCGCAGGGCAAGGGATGTGGACAACAACAACAACAGCAAAAACAACACAAAAGCAACAACAGCAACAGCAACAACAACAGCAACAACAACAAAAACAACAACAGCAACAACAACAAAAACAAAACAACAACGAAACATCAACAAAACATCAACAACAAAACAACAACTACAACAACAACAGCAACAACAACAAAGCAACAACAACAAAACAACAACTACAACAACAAAAGCAGCAACAACAACAAAAAATATATTTTATGGCGATAATCGCCTTCTTGTTAATCTCGAAACCAAAATGTTTATTAATTTGCGTCATTATTTTACGTCTTAATTTTCAATAATTTTTATTTTATATAGCTCACATAAGGAAAAACTACATTTTGGGCCCCCGGCCCCCAGTATCTTATATATATGGAACGAAACCTGTTTAATAACCTTTCCGGTATAATTTTGTGTACGTGTACCAAATTTCACGTTATTTGGTTGTCTGGATCTTGAGTTATTAGGGAACAGACAGACAGACAGACAACAAATGCGTCTTATATGTATACTAGTGGCAAGTACCCGGCTCCCGCCCGGGTTTAACAACAACAGCAACAACAACAAAAACAACAGCAACAAAACAACAAAAACAAACAACAAAAACAAAACAACAACAACTACAACAACAAAGCAACAACAACAAAACAACAACTACACAACAACAACAGCAACAACAACAGCAACAACAACAGCAACAGCAACAACAACAGCAACAACGACAAAACCAACAACAGAAACAGCAACAGCAACAAAAACAAAACAACAACAAAAACAACAAAATCAACAACAAAATCAACAAAACAACTACAACAACAACAGTAACAACAACAAAGCAACAACAACAAAACAACAACTACAACAGCAACAACAACAAAGCAATAACAACATGAAGGACATTGTCGTCGCAGGGCAAGGGATGTGGACAACAACAACAACAGCAAAAACAACACAAAAGCAACAACAGCAACAACAACAGCAACAACAACAGCAACAGCAACAAAAACAACAACAGCAACAACAACAAAAACAAAACAACAACAAAACATCAACAAAACATCAACAACAAAACAACAACAAAACAACAACTACAACAACAACAGCAACAACAACAAAGCAACAACAACAAAACAACAACTACAACAACAAAAGCAACAACAACAAAGCAACAACAACAAAATTATTTTATGGCGATAATCGCCTTCTTGTTAATCTCGACACCAAAATGTTTATTAATTTGCGTCATTATTTTACGTCTTAATTTTCAATAATTTTTATTTTATATAGCTCATATAGGGAAAAACTACATTTTGGGCCCCCGGGCCCCAGTATCTTATATATAAGGAACGAAACCTGTTTAATAACCTTTCCGGTATAATTTTGTGTACGTGTACCAAATTTCACGTTATTTGGTTGTCTGGATCTTTAGTTATTAGGGAACAGACAGACAGACAGACAGACAACAAATGCGTCTTATATATATAGAGATATATATATACTAGGGGCAAATACCCGGCTTCGCACGGGTTTAACAACAACACAAACAACAACAGAAACAGCAACAGCAACATCAACAACAACAAAACAACAACAAAAACAACAAAAACAACAAAAAAACAACAAAAACAAAACAACAACAAAAATAACAACAAAACAACAACTACAACAACAACAGCAACAACAACAAAGCAACAACAACATAGCAACAACTGAAACAACAACAGCAACAACAACAAAGCAACAACAACATTAAGGACATTGTCGTCGCAGGGCAAGGTTGTGGACAACAACAACAACAACAGCAAAAACAACACAAAAGCAACAAAAAAACAACAAAAACAGAACAACAACAAACACAACAAAATCAACAACAAAACAACAAAAACAAAACAACAACAAAAACAACAAAATTAACAACAAAAACAACAAAAACAAAACAACAACAAAGACAGCAAAAACAACAACAAAACAACAACAACAACAACAACAAAGCAACAACAACAAAACAACAACTACAACAACAACAGCAACAACAAAAGCAACAATAACAAAGCAACAATAGCAAAACAATTATTTTATGGCGATAGTCGCCTTCTTGTTAATCTCGACACCAAAATGTTTATTATTTTGCGTCATTATTTTACGTCTTAATTTTCAATAATTTTTAATTTTATATAGCTCATATAAGGAAAAATTACATTTTGGGCCCCCGGCCCCCAGTATCTTATATATATGGAACGAAACCTGTTTAATAACCTTTCCGGTATAATTTTGTGTACGTGTACCAAATTTCACGTTATTTGGTTGTCTGGATCTTGAGTTATAAGGGAACAGACAGACGACGGACAGACAACAAATGCGTCTTATATATATAGAGATACTAGGGGCAAGTACCCGGCTCCCGCCCGGGTTTAACGACAACAGCAACAAAACAAAAACAACAAAAACAACAACAAAACAACAAAAACAAAACAACAACAAAAACAACAACAAAACAAAAACAAAACAACAACAAAACAACAACTACAACAACAACAACAAAACAACAACTACAACAACAACAGCAACAACAACAAAGCAACAACAACAAAACAACAAATACAACAGCAACAACAACAAAGCAACAACAACATGAAGGACATTGTCGTCGCAGGGCAAGGGATGTGGACAACAACAACAACAGCAAAAACAACACAAAAGCAACAACAGCAACAACAACAAAAACAACAACAGCAACAACAACAAAAACAAAACAACAACAAAAACATCAACAACAACAACTACAACAACAACAACAAAGCAACAACAACAAAACAACAACTACAACAACAAAAGCAACAACAACAAAAAAAATTATTTTATGGCGATAATCGCCTTCTTGTTAATCTCGACACCAAAATGTTTATTAATTTGCGTCATTATTGTACGTCTTAATTTTCAATAATTTTTATTTTATATAGCTCATATAGGGAAAAACTACATTTTGGGCCCCCGGGCCCCAGTATCTTATATATATGGAACGAAACCTGTTTAATAACCTTTCCGGTATAATTTTGTGTACGTGTACCAAATTTCACGTTATTTGGTTGTCTGGATCTTGAGTTATTAGGGAACAGACAGACAACAAATGCGTCTTATATATATAGAGATATATATATATACTAGGGGCAAGTACCCGGCTCCCGCCCGGGTTTAACAACAGCAGCAACAACAACAAAAACAACAACAGCAACAAAACAACAAAAACAAACAACAAAAACAAAACAACAACTACAACAACAACAGCAACAACAACAAAGCAACAACAAAAAAAAACAACAACTACAACAACAACAGCAACAACAACAGCAACAACAACAAAACCAACAACAGAAACAGCAACAGCAACAAAACAACAAAAACAAAACAACAACAAAAAAACAACAAAATCAACAACAAAACAACAATAAAACAACTACAACAACAACAGCAACAACAACAAAGCAACAACAACAGCAACAACAACAGCAACAACAACAGCAACAACAACAAAAACAACAACAGCAACAACTACAAAAACAAAACATCAACAAAAAAATCAACAAAACAACAACAAAACAACAACTACAACAACAGCAACAACAGCAACAACAAAAAAGCAACAACAACAAAACAACAACTACAACAACAAAAGCAACAACAACAAAAAAATTATTTTATGGCGATAATCGCCTTCTTGTTAATCTCGACACCAAAATGTTTATTAATTTGCGTCATTATTTTACGTCTTAATTTTCAATAATTTTTATTTTATATAGCTCATATAGGGAAAAACTACATTTTGGGCCCCCGGGCCCCAGTATCTTATATGTAAGGAACGAAACCTGTTTAATAACCTTTCCGGTATAATTTTGTGTACGTGTACCAAATTTCACGTTATTTGGTTGTCTGGATCTCGAGTTATGAGGGAACAGACAGACAACCAGACAGACAACAAATGCGTCTTATATATATAGAGAAGATATATATATATATATATATATATATATATATATATATATATATATATATATATATATATATATATATATATATATATATATATATATATATATACTAGTGTATCACCCGTAAAAAATGACGGAAGTTTTCCAAATAAATACACATCAGATTAAAAGATAATGGAATTCAGAACTTTCATTTATTTTATTTATTTTTATTTTATTCATTTATTTTCATATTGAACAATTTTATGCGGAACGTTCGAAAAGAGTTATTTTCGGTGCAGTAATTTGGTGCGCTGCTTTCTAAAATTAGTAGCGTCACACAGGACGGGACGGACGTGACATACATTGCAAATTATGTATGTTGATGATATATATCTATACAGACGCTCCTTCTATACAGAAGATAATTGCGTCCACACACTATGACGGATGATCTGTTGGCAAGTGATGCAGCGTTCACAGGCCACGGCTTTGAGTGTTCCACGCATTACCCAGCCGCCTAACTAGTGTTAGTATTAAGTACCTATTCGGAGCTGGGTGACTCAGGGACGCCCTGGGCCCGGGAGCAAATACTTGTCCTAAAATGGATTCGAACCAGAGGCGTCACTAGGGTTGGTGTCACCCGGGGCGGTAGCTCATGGTGTCACCCCTTCACGACTGAAGGGGCCGTCCATAAATGACGTCACACGAGGATGCCGATTTTTAACCCACCATCCCCCAGCTTCATACTTATACCCCCAACCCCCTTTTCACGATATGACGTCACAAAGCTTTGACACCCCCCCTCCCAAGTCGTATTTTCTAAATAAAAATTAGCATCTTGCAAATTATTTTTTGTCATTTAAATATGTATTTAGGGTAAGTCTGCGCTCTGATTTCGTAACAATCGTGAAGCCATCGAAAACGTCATTAAATAAACGGTAAACAATCAAATATTTAAGTCGAACTTTTATTTTAAGTTGCGCGTTTTTTATGTGACGTCACATTTTTTAACCCCACCCCTTCGTCACACATCGTCACCGATTCGTGACCCCCACACCCTATTATGGATTAAAAGGGGGGTGCTGAATGGGCTAAAGCCAGGAGCCACTAATAATTTAAGGTACTCCAAACTTATTATAGTGTATAATTTATAATAAAGATGCAGGAAAATGTTTGTATGAATTCCTGAAAATGCCTTGGACATTCATTCGGCAATGCTGCAAATATGAGTAGGAAGTATAACGGAAACTAGGCTATTCTTCATGAGAAGTGCAGTGTTGCTCATTATGTGCCATGCACAGCTCATTTTCTTAATTTGGTTGGGAAAAGTGCAGCAGGTTGTCCTGATGCAGTCAGATTTTTTGTCTTCTGCAAAATCTTTATACCCGGCTTGTTGCATCTACTCATCATTGACAGGTACTTTAAAAACTGTTGGGACTGTTTTATTATTGGAAGTTAACTGATATTTTTTAATAATTTTTTTTCGCATTTAACTTATTTCTTTGTATTTCTTAATTTCTTTCTAGATGAAAAAAATGTGTCTTCATTTTAAAAATGTGTCTTCATTTTTTTCTGACATAAAATCGTACACAGTAAAATTTTAGGCTCGGGTGTCACCCCCTTGATGGGTGTCACCCGGGGGCGGCCCGCCCCCCTCGCGACGCCACTGATTCGAACCCGTACCATCGGTACGCTTTTGAAACAACCCCTAGGTCATGATAAGATGGAAGTTTGTTTAATATCAGCAATTTAAAAATAAATAAATGAATGACGTCATAGTCATTGTCAATATAGACCAACGATGGCCAAACCGTGGCTCGCGAGCCGCATGCGGCTCTTCTGTGTTCACATTGCGGCTCGCGTATGATTTATGAAAAATATGTTCCAATCATTAATTAATGGAATATGACCCATAGTGCTTCAGTGCTGCTCTAAATTTTAAAAAACACAATTATTTTAAACTAGCTCTCAGTTAATGCAGGTCTGGCCAGCCCTGGTCTAGTGGCTCTCAGTTAATACAGGTCTGGGCACCCCTGGAGTTACTACATGTACAGGTCTAGCCGGCACCCCCCCCCCTGGGTTAGTGGCTCCCAGTTACTACAGGTCTGGCCAGCCCTGATATAGACATTGCCACCGTAAACTTTGAACTTTAAAAAAAAAGTCTTATTCACGTGATATGGAGTAATAATACAAACAGATTTTTAAAGTTGTGAAAAGACGAAATTTCAGCAAATCCATCGAATTTCGATCAAATTTGTAAGTGTGAACCGGCTATTAGTCCGGCCCTGAACACATGAACATGAACATTACAAAACAACTACAGGACTACTTGAACCAAAATGTTGAGCAGTATAAACACATTTGTGGCATCTCTCGGATTCTCTCGTGATTGAGTCTTGGCAACGGGTGCAGAAATCCTGGCAACAGCTAACTTTTTACATTTGGATATGGAGGTATATATACAAAAGTCGGTGATTCAATGGATTGGTTGACATACCCCGCAAGCTTTGATCTGCAGTCAACGACAGATCATTAACTTTACCTTCAAAACCAGTACGGTCATTTTGATGTTGTCACTAGTGTTTATCTTTTATAGCAAGTAATTAAATATTAATCGTTCTAAATGCTGTCGCTCTAGGCCTAGGACTTGGACTTGGCAAATTAGCCGCAAAGGTGTGTTCTTTTATTAAATTTTATTTTTGAGCTATTTTTCTCTCGTTTGGCCATTACATTCTTCATATTCATAGTGTTGAGAATTAATTTTTTTTTAGTTAAATACTTTCTAAATTAGCTTCCCTCACAATGCTAAACACTCCTAAAAATATGCTATGTCATGTGCCATGATGTGCTTACTGAACTGGGCTTACGACTTACTGGTTCAGCTAAAGCTGTATTTTAATTATGCTAAAAATAATACTAAACATAAGTTCTCATAATCAAATTTCATGATTACTAAGTAAGCAGATAAATGAATTTTAAAGTTTAAGGTTTAAAAAAAGAGAGTGTCTATTGGTACTCCAATTGGATTAAAGTTAAAGCATAACTTAATAGTTAATAGCTACTGATATATTTGATATAAGCTTTTAAAATTCACCAACTGTATCGAACTTCCTTGGTCTCAGGGAGGAGAGTTGGACTGGTGAACCGAATTTTTAGAACAGGCAGGGGTTCGATTTTCTTTTGAGCCTATTGTTTTTTTTTCTTTTCTTACAAAATTTGTTACGATGATCTATCATTTTTAATTATGAGGTTAGCTTGAGTGTTTAACTTTAAGAGTATGCTAATTCTGGGACTAAAACTAATGAAATCAATTTAACATTCTTATTAATTACGATTAAATTAGAGCTTTTAGTTTTAGTACTTTTAGGCATTTAGGGTTAGGTTTAGTTGTCTATTTTTTACATTAAAATGGAAAAAAAAGATATAGGGTCTAAATCTAATTAAATTAATTTAACATTCTTATAATTACAATCAAATGTATAGCTTTAAGTTTTAGGGTCAGGGTTAGGTTTAGTTGCCTATATTTTTAACGGTTATATCAGTAGCTATTAAGTTATGCTTTAATCCGATAGGATGCTAAAAATAGCTGACTACCAATAGCCGCAGGGACCTACTATTGGTAGCTGAATACCAATAGCCGCATCCTTTAAAAAATGATTTGTGCCCATTTAAGGACAAATAGTTTTAATTTTAAAACGAAGTGTCTGCTGCAACGACTAGTCCAACGGTGGCCAAATGGCGGCTCACGAGCCGCATGGGGCTTTTCTGTGTTCACATTGCGGCTCGCAAACAATTTATGAAATTAAAATTTTTTGTTTGAAATGTATAGTATAAAAAATTAATGAAGTTTTCTGGGTTTAAAAAAAATTTTTTTAAGAATAAATCTTTACCAAAACAAAGGTTTGACAATTATTTGGGCTAGATGTAATGAAAGACAAAGGCACCTTGCTGAGTTAAGATCTGAAATGTTTCAGCAGAAGACACAACCTTCTGTTTCAGCAAAGAAGGTGTCACTTCAACTGAATCAAGTTACGCCTTCGCTTGGAATATTTCTCGTGCTAAACGACCTTATTCTGATGGGGTCTTTATTAAGAAGAATATCGAGAACTGAATTTTAATAGTAGATCCAAATAGTTGCAGACTTCGGGGGCTGATAACACAAATTCCAATGTCACACCACACCACTGAGCGACATATATCAGACATTAACGCTGATGTTGAAGGGACAATGAGGAGTTATTTAAAGAATTGTGTAGTATTCAGTTTGGCTCTTGATGAATCAACGGATATTCAAGATACGCCACAATGGGCGGTGTTGTACTGTTTCCTTAGACGTGGCTTGTAAGAGAGCAGATACCACTGTCGCAAGCCAGAAGTGAAATATCCTCAACTTAAGAAAACTACCGCTTAAGTCGACGGCGTTGGGGTATGAAAAATGGCGTCGAGATAACCGATGATCGAGTTAAAACGAAAACCAATATGGCGGCAAAATATTAACATGTGCATGAAATTTCTTTATGTCCATGATTAATTAGTTAGCGTTAATTAGTGATGGGATGATTAATCGGAATCGTATCGGAACCCTAATATTTCTTCACTCTTTCCTAAGGTTGTAATGACCGTTCGTTTTTAAGGACCGTTTAAAATTTAAATATAACAATGGTTCCCACTCAGGAAAACGGAAAAAAGTCGGGAATTCTTAAAAATAAATTCTCTGCCTTGAAAGTCGGGAAAAGTTATGACTAATCGGGAATTTATATATATATATACACATATATACACATGTATATATATTTATGCCGAAGTAAAGGACTTTGATTACGTCTCTGTCATGTTTCGATTCCATTTAATGAAAAATAAGTTACCAGTTTATAATTGTCTGCGCATGCGCTAAAAGGTCAAAGTTTACGCTTCGCCGTGTCACAACCGCTAGCGTTTGCCGTCGTATCACTAGTATCAGCGAATTTAAAATACAAATAAACAAATCAATATGGTTATTTTAAGTTTAATGCTTTTGACGTGCAGGATATCTGTTACTATCAGAACGTTCTCGAATTTCCTCAGTCAATCAAACTTGTAATATAAATAAAACTATTGTGGCCTTGACCGTTGATCACAGCACGCTGTGGGCTGTGTGTACTGTGTTGGCCGGCAAATAAGTCTAAGCGAATTTTAAAAAAAATCATTCCTTATCAGAAATGATTTCATTTCATCGTCACGCGCGTGTTAGTGTCACAGTCACGTATCTTACTGGTAACAAAGCAACAACAACAAACTTTTAAAAGAATAATAATTTTTTATTTAATTATATAAAAACCACCATCGATTCTCGATACAAACCTTTATTTTCATTTCTAAAGATATTAGTTTATCTTAAAAAATAAAATGATTAATGCATCAGAAAATGAATTAAGTTTAATAATAATATAACATGCACTGCGAAATAATGACGACTCACGACCTCTAACGCGATTGTCCAGTACCTCGGGTGAATACAATAATACATACTCCATGGATACACGTCGAATTATAATTCACACACGCAAAACATCCTGTTAGTTTTATTGAAATCTCGTAGAATCACTCAATAGCCGGAAGTCTCGAAGAAAAGCGAGATGTCAACATTGTTTTGAACTAAAAATGACAAGAGTGCATTGCTAGGCCAACCGAAGAGGATCGAGATAACCAAGTTTAGTTGCAAATTTAGCCCTCTTTTGTGCTCGAGGTACTTGGTTTCGGCGACTTAGAAAAATCAAATAAGCCGATGAAAAAATGCTAAGACAAAGAGAGAATTTGGCGGTTCCGATAAAAAAGTCGAGTTAGTGGGGTTACCGAGCTCGAGGTAAGTGGGTTCGACTGTAGTTTCAGACTTATATCCATTTTCTGTATAACCTATTGATTGGAATCTTTTTACTTCACAATAAAGTTAATAAAATCAAAGCACCCAGCAGTAAATAGTAACCAGCATCTGATTAAACTTCTTCGCATCATAACTACTAGCTACCAACCAGATTTAAAGAAACTTGCTAGTTCAAAGGCTTCTTAGCAGAATCATAACAATTTTAAGGTTCACTATAATTATGAGTCTATATCAGTGTGTTTCTATTTATAAATTTACATATTTAAATCTTTGTCAATTGTGTAACTGTAAAGCATATATTTTTTCAACATACAGTTAGGGGTAAAACAATTAAAATGTTTAAAGTTAAAGCATTAAATCCCAATAAAAATACTTTTTTAAAAATCACAAAATGAATTTTTCAATGCGGCTCTCAACAATTTTTTAAACTGCTAAAATGGCTCTCGGTTACTACAGCCTGGCCACCACTGGACTAGTCGTAAAATATGCTATGTCATGTGCTGACTGTTACGACTAAAGCTGTATTTTAATTATGCTAATAATAATACTAAGGTTGTTAAGACCGATCGTTTTTGAGGACCGGTTAACTGTTAAAAAAAACGACTTGTTAACCGTCAGTCCCTATTTTTACTATATTTTGTGAACCAACAAGAGAATGCGTCAAATTTTCGTATCGCGTCGTCTGATTTTAAAAATCAAAGCGTCCTTGATGTACCGACTCTATAGTTGCCGTCAAAACAGAGATTTAAAAAAAGAAAGAAAAAAAAATCAGAACAAAGAAGTAAACTGTAATGATTTTTAATTTTTATGTAATAAAAGTATTAAAACGGCATATTATCAATTGTTGTCCAGTCAGTTTGTTTTTGCGGACCGGTTAATTGTTTAAAAATAGCCCGTTTTACTGTACGGTCCGTATTTTCCCTTAATTTTTTTAGAACCAACAAGTGAAGGCATCAATTTTTCGCCTCGCGCCGTCTCATGGTGACATCAGAGAACATGTGACATCACAGCCTGCTTGCGTTTTTCTCTCATGCGCTGTGCTCCTTTTCCAACGCATACGAAATAAAGTTTTAGAAAACATTAAATTTTATATCAATGTGGTAATTTTAAGTAAAATGCCTTTGACATGCATGTACTTAGCTGGAAAACTGTTGATATAAGACCGAAATCGAATTTGAGGACCGGTCAAGAAGGCCTATCTTTCCTCTTGTAATATAAATAGTAACACTTGCGGCCATGACCGTTATTCACATTTCGACCTTACCACCGAGCTGTGTTACCGCTGGTACTATGCTTTGGTAACTAAGCGAATACATTTTTTAAATTAAAAATCGTTCACTAGCGAACTCCACTAACAGTGATGACGTGTATTTTATTTTATTTATAGACCGGAATATTAAAAAAACGTTTTCATTTCACGGTCGCTCGCGTATTGGCTCTGGTATTCTGCCGTAACACAATAAAAAATAAACTCCGGGTAATAAGCTAATACCGACTAAATGAAGTTACAGTTAACCGGTCCTGATTAAATGGGACCGGTCCAGATGTGAGAACCGGTTAACCATTAACAACCTTAAATAATACTAAACATAAGTTCTCATAATCAAATTTCATGATTACTAGGTAAGCCGATAAATGAATTTTAAAGGTTAAAAAAATTGATTGGTGTCCATTTAACGACAAATAGTTATAACTAGATACGACCTGCTTACTCATAGCTAGTGCAAAGAATTGGGGGAACGGTCACAAACAGTAGCACAAACAAATGGGAACAACGCGAGTGAATGTTGGGGGGACCGCCGAAGCATTTTTGGGAAGTATTTCGGACATGGCGAAAATTTCTGCCTCGCCACCATATACTCCTGAACTATTCATGTACTGAGAGTATTGTTGAGGAGAGTGTATGACTACGTTTCTGTCACTGAGAACAACGGAGAGCACGTCGCCGAAGTTATCCCAATGTTGAGAAACAAATATTGCAGCCATGTTGCAAAGTTGGAGAGCAACAACTTCGTCTATGATCTTTTCCCAGATATATGCGACTGATAGAAACAAACAGTTACCTGATGAAGGAATTGGTATAACATTGAACGAAGCTTTTTTCCGTGAAATACATGCAAAGCGGTGTTTATGTTCACTAAGAAAGGGGGAAAAGGACGGGCATAAACATAAACATTTAAATTTTTAAAAAAAATCAACAATGTAGGGCTTGAACCTAAGACCTTCCACATGTCAGGGGGATGAAATAACCAATTCACTACGAAATACATGTACTCTGTGAAGGAACAACGAAAGTGAATGCAAAAAGCATTGCTGGTCTCAAGACATGCCCCACCCCTCCACTACCTTCGCTTGCCAACCGTTAACTGTGATTAGTTGACCCCAGCGAGGGTCATTCGTCATGCTTACTTGCACATACTCGTTTAGGTGAAATATATATGTAGATTTTAAAACGAAGTGTCTACTGCAACAACTAGTCATAGCAGTAGTTTACTGGCTACTGTTACGACTAGTCGTAGCAGTAGTTTACTGGCTACTGTTACGACTAGTCTTAGCAGTAGTTTACTGGCTACTGTTACGACTAGTCGTAGCAGTAGTTAAATGGCTGCTGTTACGACTAATCGTAAAAATATGCTATGTCTATGTACTTACGGTTTACAGTTACGACTAAAGCTGTGTTTTAATTATGCTAATAATAATATTTTTAAAGGTAAAAAAACTTGGCTGGTGTCCATTTAACAAATACAGTCGAACCCGGTTAAGTTGACGGCGTTGGGGTATGAAAAATGGCGTCGAGATAACCTACGATCGAGTTAAACGAAAACCAATATGGCGGCAAAATATTAACATGCGCTTGAAATTTCTTTATGAATGTACATGATGTGCGTTAATTAGTAATGGGACAATTAATCAGAATCGTATCGGAATATCGGGACCCTAATATTTCTTCACTCTTTCCTAAGGTTGTTAAGGACCGTTTAAATATAACCATGGTTCCCACTCAGACGGGAAAAAGTCGGGAATTCTTTTAAAAAAATTTTCTCGGCCTTGAAAGTCGGGAAAAGTTATGACTAGTCCGGAATTTTTATATATATATATATATTATATATATATATATATATATATATATATATATATATATATAATATATATATATATATATATATATATATATATATATATATATATATATATATGGCGAAGTAAATGACTTTGATTACGTCTCTGTGGTCATGTTTCAATTCCATTTAATAAAAAAAAAGTTACCAGTTTATAATTGTCTGCGCATGCGTTAAAACTAAGGTCAAATTTTTCGCCTCGCCTCGTCCCATGGCGCGTGTGGCGTGGCATGTCACAGTCGTTCGCGTTTGCAATGCCCTTCGAATCAGGGAATTAAAAAAAAATAAACATATCAATATGGTAATTTTAAGTTTAATGCTTTTGACGTGCAGGATATCTGTCACTATCAGACCGCTCTCGAATTTCCTCAGTCAATCAAACTTGTAATACAAATAGCAACTATTGCGGCGTTGACCTTTGATCACAGCACGCTGTGTGATAGACCTCGGCCGGCAACTAAGTCTAAGCGAATTTTAAAAAAAATCATTCCTTATCAGAATTCGACCTACAACAGTGATGACGTGGATATTATATATATACTAGTGGCAAAGCCTGCTGAAGCTGGCTGAATGAAATCCGACAGAAGGGATAACAAAGAAATATACCAAATACTGCAATAGAAAAAACATGTGGCCTTTATTGCCATGAACAGAATACGATATGAACAGAAATAACAAAGAAATGTATGAAATACTGCAATAGAAAAGAACATTTATCTTTTATTGCCATGAACACAATACGATATGAACAGCTAAATATCATAGATTACCTTGTACACCACATTTTTAGTGTAGCAGGTGGACGAAATATTAAACTTCCTGAAATGTACCGTCGTAATCGGAGGACTACCTATATATCAACATGCATATCTATGCTTTCACGCCTATAATAAATATATATATTATATAACGAAATATTAACTCAAAGACATTGAATTCATAATTTTCCTCTAGAAAAGCATCAACAAATAAAACCCATCTTTTTATTTTATTTATTTTTTTTTATTTTGGATAAAAATCGCATTCCCCCACCCCACTGGGGTGGGAGGGAGTCGTGAGGTAGGATTCGTCCATGCTGTCGGTTTGTCCAAGCCCAAATGGCTTTATATCTTTTAAAACATAAGACACTGCCTCTTTCATGTCCAGCCTTTTTTAAAGATTTTCTGCTGCGAATGTTTCTTTTCTTTTTTTCATAATTTGTTTTAATGTTGTTTGTGTGTTGGGACTGTTTTATTTTGCAAGTTAAGTGATTTTTTTAAAAAAATATTCGCGTTTAACGTATTTCATTGTAATACTTGATTTCTTCCTAGATGAAAAACATGTGTCTTCTTTTTTTCTGACATAAAATCGTACACAGTAAAATTTTAGGTTCGGGTGTCACCCCCTGATGGGTGTCACCCGGGGCGGCCTGCCCCCTCGCCCCCCCCCCTAGCGACGCCACTGGTTGTAGGGCGCCTGCGAAATATTCCTGAAATGCACACAAAGTATTTAATAATTAACAATCCTCATAAAAAAATGACGTCATTGTTAATGTTAATCACACAAAGTATTTAATAATTAACAATCCTCATAAAACAATGACGTCATTGTTAATCTGGAAACCAAAATAGAATTTTAAGTCTCTCTTTTCAATTAAAAAAAATAAAAGCAGAGTGATGTCCCTTTGGGGAGACACACGCACAGATAGGGCGATTATGTATTAGATACTGGAATATTAAGAAAATGATTTGATTTCACCATCACGCACGTGTTAGTCACAGTCACGTATCTTACTAGTAAAAAAGTAACAACAAAAGTTTAAAAGAATAATAATTTTTTATTTAATGCAATCAAATTGAAAGTGAAAAACATCCGGTAATTTTTATTGAAATCTCGTAGAATCACACAATAGCCGGAAGTCTCGAAGAAAGCGAGATGTCAACACTGTTTTGAACTAAAAATGTCAGAGTGCATTGCTAGGCGAACAGACGAGGATCTAGCTAACCAACGTTAAGTTGCAAATTTGGCCCTCTTTTGTGCTCGAGGTATTAGGTTTCGGTGACTTAAAAAAATCAAATTAACCGATGAGAAAATGCTAAGACAAAGAGAGAATTTGGCGGTTCCAATAAAAAACGTCGAGTTAGTAGGGTGGGCGAGTTAACTGGGCTAGAGTTAAGTGGGTTCGACTGTAGTTATAATTTTAAAAAATCGTAATTTAACATGAGCCTTTCTAAGAATGAATGGATGGGCGGATGGATGATGGATTGATGTTATTAATTTGTGGTTCGAACCCCAGTGACGGCGAATTTTAAAAAAAATGTAATAATTTTTTCACAACCACAATGAGGGTGCTGGTAATTGTAATTTTTGTACTCCTTATTCTGAAAAGCGGAGGCCATTTAGATTTTAGAATTAAAACACACACTCCTGCCTGTAAATGTGTATTTTTTTGTATTGTTGTAATGTGCTTACTGTTACGACTAAAGATGTATCTAATAATTTATTCACACAGTTTTGGCTTTTCGGCGCATGTCATTTAATAGCGTTATTTGGCCTAATTACACAGCTGCTAAAATAATGAGCCGAAATCACTATATTTAGGCTAAAATGTGTAATTCCTATGCTAATACAAAACATTAGTCCTGAGATAATCAATTTTAATTTAAAAACTGAATTTTTAATGGAGTACAAGTGCTGTCCAAAAAAAAATAAAAAAAAATTAAATAGTAATATTTAAAAAAATCCCATTACGGTCGTCTATTTTTTAAATATTTTTTTTAAAACCATAATTAGGGTGTTGGCACACCTGGTAATTGTAATTTTTGTACTGCTTATTCTGTAAAGCGGAGGCGTTGATTAAATATATTTAAATAAATTTAGATTTTAGAATTCATACACACTAATAAGCCCAGATCTATTAATATCATATTATATATGCGTATAAAATATTATGAAGAGTTTGTTAAGATATTATAGCAACTTAGTTTTTTCGAAGTGTCTGCTGCTACGACTAGTTGTAATAATACGAAATAGTTTTATTGCTACGACTGGTAGCAGTAGTTTACTGGCTAATGTTATGACTACAACACTAGCAACATCCATTAATTTAATAGATTAAAAAAATAATAATTCTTTATTCAAGTGAATCAGACTTGACTTACCCAAAAGGGGCCGTCCATTAATGACGTCACGCGCCTAGGCAGGGAGGGGGGTCAAGCATTTGTGACGATGTGTGACAATATGGAGGGGGGGGGTCAAAGAAATGTGACGTCACATAAAAAATAGCGCAACTTAAAATAAAAATTTCCCCTCAACTGATGCATTGCTTGCAATTTATTTAATGACGTTTTAAATAGCTTCACTCGTCTTACGATGTGTACGGCTCTCGAAAATGTATCAAATAAAAAATTTTCTTTTGAAATATTCCCTGTGAAATACTTTTAACACCAAAATGCTTGAGAAGTATCTGTCAAAGGGAAATAAAATAAAGTTCTGACAAACTACATGGTATTTTCATACATCTTTTTCCTCCGAACATGAAACAAAAATCATTAAACATAAAAAAGATTTAGGCTCTTTGAATGAATCAATGACAGGAAGTTAACGAGTCTTTGTTTGATATACGCCGACATTATTTAGACGAGCCAATTTATTTTTTGTGTCTTTAAAAAAAAATCTACACCCCTCCTCTCATTCCTTCCTCCACTCCTATCACGACCATGTTAAAAAAATGCCTAGTCTAAATTTTTTTTAATGAATATTTTAGTTGTTTAAAGATATTTACTATAATAATGAAAAATAAATGAAAGTTTTTATTTAATTTTTTTTTAAAAAGCTGGACAAAACAAAGGGTTGAAAATAATTTGGGCTTTATTTAAATTTTAAAAGTTATAGGTTTGGTTTGTAAATGGTTGGTGAAGAAATAACTGTTACCTCCTGTCCATAGATGTTGACGCGCCTTGCTGAAAGAATTTAACTAACTCGCGCCCTTTCTTGTGTAGACCTAGCTGAAAAACTGATTTTAATAAGACTTACAAAGTTGTCAGTATGTAAAGTTTATCAGTTAAAAAGTTACTACTGCCGCCAATGTTCCCTTTAATCTGTGTGGTTGCGCGGCTGCTGCCGCGCAGTGGTTTAGAATAACCGCGCAGCAAATAGTGTAGTATTGCACAAAAAATGGATGCTGTGTAACTTTGCTTACGACTTTTTTGTTTTTACTTTGCACAGGAACCGACGAACCTTATAGGGAACATTGACTGCCGCCTAGCGAACATTAACATTCAAGCTGCGGGCCCTGTGACCTGACTGAACGTTACGTCATTGTTGTTTACATTTAGTTTGAATGTTCAGTTTACCGTAGTCTTATTTTATGAGTATGGCGAATGCATTTACAGTTTACAGCAGGAATAAAAGTATAAAAAGTATGTTTTCGAAAGTATGCTGTTAGCTACTGTGTGAAATGAGGTGCATAGATGGTGGCTAGGTTGAATTATATAGCCGTCATGACCGCTAAAATTATGCGGCGTTTAGGACGAGTACCCGCGCAGCTTTTTTCAACAACATTGACAACCCTTGTAATGATTAGGGATGTACCGGATTTTGGCTCCGGTAAATCCGTTATCCGGCCACTTTTAAAAATCTGATTCCAGCTTCTGCCGGATTTCACTTCATTATTCTGTCTGAATCCAGCACACGCCGGATTTTAAAAAATTGAATCCGGTACACCCCTACTTACGATATTAAATAGATTGCAGACTTACACTATATACATATTTAAATGTAAAAATAAATATTAGAAACAGGCTTATTTTCAATCAGAAAATAAGACTTTTGGGGGGGGGGTCAAAGCTTTGTGACGTAATATTAGAGGGAACATCTAAGTTTTTGTGACGAGGGGGGAAAGGGGGGGGGGTAAAAAATCGGCCAAAATTGCGTGACGTCATTTATGGACGGCCCCAAAGGAATATATAGTCATTAATTAAGCGTTCTCTCCCCTTATATTTTTTGGTAAAGAGTGTGCTCTCTTTATTTTTTGTTTTGTTTTTTTATGTAATCATGCTCATTAAATAAGCCTGTATACTATTTCATTTGCGGAATTTTTAAAAATGAGTGAAATTTACGCGCGTTTAGCTACAAATTGCCGTTCACTTTCTATATTCTATCTCCAGGCCCTAACATCGCAGTAAGTTAAATTTATCACTTTTTTTCTCGGTTATCTTAAAATGTGGGTAAATTTTTGCTGGTGCCCTTTTAATAATCCTCTACTAGCCTTATTATTTTATTTACATCCTTGTTATTGGATAATATTTAAATGACTCATGTTCATCCGACTGCTACGCGACCTTGGGAGCGGCGCAATTGACATATACGATTGGACGACCTGCCCATTGATATTTTTTTAGTTAATCACTCATTATCAATTTTCGCCTTTTAATTCAATGTACCAACCAAACAAATTTATGTCTCCCCACGAGGCCTGTCAACGGGGACCCGGGGACCCGTTGCTGTGAGATTACCCGGGTAGTAAAATTCCGCATGGGTACCCGTGAAAATGTGGCTTCAATGTCTATATTAACCAAACATCGTCTCGATTGCGGCGTTTTTGTGTTTAATTTACGGCTCGCGAAACAATTTATGAAATGAAAATTTTTGTTTCAAATATATACTGTGAAATACATTGAAGGAGAACTATCTGTCAACGGGAAATACTATACTGTCTCGACAAACCACAATGTATTTTGATACATCTTTTTTTCTCTGAAAATGAAACAGAAATCGCAAACATGTGCACAAGAAGATTTTGGTTCTTTGAATGAAACATATAAAGAAAACAAAACTCCTCTGCCGAAAATAAGGATGGACTGTATAGAGATGAAAGAGGCAGTGTTTGTTGTTAATAAAAACACCCTTGCTTTGACACTAACATTGATTTGAAATATGCCGACATTGGGCTACCGATTGATACCAATTATCTACCCCATCTCCCACATCCACTCCTATACTATAACCGCACCCTTTCCATTCGCTTGTGTTTCTTGTGTTCCTTAACACGTGTTGACCTAGAAAAACTGAAGTTAATAATGCGTACAAGTTTGTCAGTTTTTAAGGTGAATAAATTAAATAGTTACTTACAGTGTAAGATGGGTAAGACGTCTGCATAGAGATGAAAGAGGTCGGGTTTGATTTTGTTAATAGAAACACACCTGCTTTGACACTAACTTTGATCTTTGAAATAGGGCGACATTGGGTTTACGATTGTTGATGTTGTTTATCTACTTCCTCCCTCCATTCGATTGTGTTTCGTCTGTTCATTACAGCGTGGGCCTTGCCCAAAAACTGATTTTTATAATACACCAAAATTTGTAAGTTTTTAAAGTCAATAAATTAGTTACTAACAGTGTGTAAGATGGATAAGGGCCCGTCCATAAATGACGTTACGCACCATGGGGAGGAGGGGGTCACACATTTGTGACGAGGGGGAAGGATGTGTTTAAGAATAAATGTGACGCCACATCAAAACACGCAACTTTGAATAAAAGCTCCACTGAAATATTTGATTGCTTACAATTTATTTATTGATGTTTTACGTGGATTTAAGCGTGTAGCGATTTTTAAATCCCTTATATTAACGTCACCGGCGTCTCTGTCTGTCTGTCATCATCTCTCTCTGTCTTGGGCGGGCGGAAAAACAAAAGTAACAAATGACCCACTTCCCATGATCCGATCAAGCTGAAATTTGGCACAGGGACCCGTCTCACCTAACAATGCATTGTACCAAAATTTCAGATCGATAGAACGTACCATAAATAAATTAATGCATTTTTAGTTTATCCTTATATAACGTATGTAATTCAAATTCACGGTTTGTTATTGTTTTTTTTCCCACGTGAGAGTTTGAGTTGACGCTTTGACGTTGACCCATCGAAGTACCGGCGTGCTTTTGTTTACATTTTACGTGTCTGCTGAACTCGGCCCGCCCCCCTAGGGTTATGAAGCAAAGTTGAGTTAAGACAGATTCAGTCTGTAAATGCTTGTCGCGTTTGAAAATAATCAATACTGTTAGTTATGACTCATATATAAGGATTTATAGTCAAAAACTTTGTTTTTACGGGTTTGTTTTATTAGATTTCAACTTCACATTAAATACAAAATTAAATGACAAAAAAGTTATTTGACTTTTGCTCATTTTCAAAAAGGAAGTACGGCTTTTATGGGGTGGGGGGCGGCAAAGCTTTGTGACGTCATATTGGAGGGGGCTCTAAGTTTTTGTGACAACCTGTTACGGTGGTTAAAAAATCGGCCAAAATCGCTTGACGTCATTTATGTACGGCCCTAAAAAGTGGGCCGTGTAGCTACTGTGTGAAATGAGGTGCATGGAAGGTGGCTAGGTAGCATTGTATAGCGGTCATGAAGGGTAAAATTATGCGATGTTTCGATCGGGTATTACGGGTACCCGGGCAGCTCTTTTCAACAATATTTACAGCCCTACTCCCCACCTTATTTTTTTTAGTTAGCCCACATGTTGGACTACATTTTTTTAGGGCTGTTAACGATAAATTGAAATTTAATAGTTAACTTTTGAAAAATTAACCATTAATTAATCGTTAATTTCGATTAAAGCGAAAAATTGAAATTTATGGTGTCGTAAGTAACATTTATTAAACTTACTTGTCGAAAATCGAAATAACACTTGAATATCTTCTTTATATGACATCTTTTAACCAACAATGCGAACAGACAAGTGTATTGACATTATTTGGTTCACGTGATGACTAGTGATGAGCGGGTCTTATTGACAATATAAACAGCCGAGCTGAACAATCGTTCACATAGCTTTAGATTGTCTCAGCTGAAGTTTCTGATACTGTAGTGGATGTTTGGTTTGCAGGTGATATGTAAGCTAAGTGTTAGAACCATGGTAGCAATGTTCCCTTTAAGCAGCGCAGCTGAACAGATATTTGACCGACGCCACGCAGGAGTTTAGAATCACAGCGCAGCAAATTTGGTAAAATATTGCACTAAAAATTGACCTTGTGCAACTTTGCACACAAGTTTTTTTAAAACTCTGCACACGGACCAACGAAGCTTAGACTTAGAGGGAACATTGCATGGTAGACAAACGATTTCTCTCAATGGACATAATAACCTTTATCACTCTTGATCCTTGGTCAACTTCTCACACTCTCTATTAGTCTATCATGCAATAGTCTAACTGTAAGAAACAAGACATCAACACAAGCAGTGAAACTACTGCCCTTTAATCACCTGAACATTACATTTATAGCCATCTCTCTGAGCTCACGACCTCACACGATTTCACTTCACATACAAATAACGAGCTTAATAATCAGTCAAGTCAACTCACACGCTCATACTATGTCAATGCAACAACACGTCTCTTACAGGGTATATTCTGGCCTAGGCCAGTTTAACCCCCTGGTATATACTGGTCAAACGTTTAATCTGGCATGTTACACCGGCACATCGGAATATAGGATTAAATTAATTAAATAGGATTTTCGCTCTCTAATAATATATTTATGATTCGAGTAAGCCCTGTTATTTAAAAGATTATTGTTTACAATACAAATATACTAATTTATGGGACTTTTTTTGAAATTCAATTTTCTAATCATTCCTCCACAGTTCCATAAAATGAATTTTGCGCCCCTCAAGTTTTTTTTTACTCTGTGCTGGTGCACAGACTAATGGAGTGTTTGTCTGGCCCTGACTGTAGTCACAACTTGTAAACTCTCCCCTTCATTGTACTAGAAACTGACAAAACTCCCCCCCCCAAACCATGACCATGCATGACCTCTATAGTCATGGGAATAATTTGTCACATAATAATTGTCTATTACATCAAAAAGTGACTGATTGGAACTTAAAATACAAGATACATAAAAGAATTGTATGATCAAAGCAATAAATACAAGTTTTATTAGAACTAATACACAAGTTAACGTTTGTACTAACCTAATGTCTAATAAAAATAACTAAATAAAATTAAATATGCCTTCATCAACCCTCAGGGGAAAAAAACGCTTTTCTTATTCCATATGCAAGAACAAACACATACAAATTCTCGTTCTTCCTGTCGAGAATTCAGACGTCGAATGGGTTGCCTAAGGAAACCAGGAAAACCAACACTTTAACATTTATTAAAACTCTAATAAAAATGCAAGCCTAGACATAAACCATGGATAAATGTAGGACGCTTAATCTTCTGTATAGAAGGGGTGTCTGTAACAGCTAAGATAAGATTAGAAATCATTACAAATAAATGAACACAAATATTTAAATTAAATTAACATTATATATTACGTAATACATGTATACAAGTTCTAATCATGACAGATTTCAGATAATGCAGTTAATGGCATTCTATTTCTATATGCAAGCAATGCCCCTGAAAGGATCTGCATGGAAAATATATCAATAATACGATTTGGTACGTTGGCTCGTTATGGATTGAACCAAATTCAAAATTTTACGTAACTGTAGAATCCTTTTTCCAGTTGTAGTTTTAACTGTAATTTTTTATGCTTCCTACTTCCTTCCTCTACTTCTATCCTGTAATTTTGCTAAGTAATTGTGCACACCTTTCTTCTTTTCGTTACTGTGTTTTTGTAATCTTGTAATCTTTATTTAGTTAGTATCTTTTCCATGGCATAGTATGGGGTAAAAGTGCAGATTTGGCATGTATACTATTTTGCAGCGAATTTTAATTTTCTCGTGAGAAAATTTATATAAATATATATATTTTATTATTTCATAATATATTTTATATTAATTAAATGCATTATTATTTATTATACTGTTATATTAATATTTTATCGATTACAACACTAATTTTTATGGTTTTTTAATTTCTAAGGCATTTTTTCGGCTTTCACCAAAACTGCACTTTAACCTAATTTTATTATTAGTAATTAGTAATAATTTGGCCGGCACTACACACAACGTGGCAATATACATAAAGAATCCATAGATTTTTGGCCTGGGTAAACCGCGGCTGTTTACGCAGACCAAAAACGATTGTTCAACAGGTTCATTACCATAATTTAATATCATAAATAATTCATTATTATTAGCTTAGTCATTTAGTCCATTACTAATTACACTATAATAATTTAATTTATTGCTTTGATCACACAATTCGTTTGTGTATCTTTTATTTTATTTAAAAGCTATAATACAGTTAGAGTTGGGTACTTCACTAAAAATTTTTAATTGAGTTGTATGGTAAATTATCATTATTAAAAGGCCAGGCAAAAATACAGTCTTTTCTGACCACCATCTTTGTTACTATTCAAGTAATACAGATGATGGCTGGAAAAAGTATTCCAACACTTGTGAAAATGCTGAAATGGGGAGGGGAATGGAAGACATTTTTAGACTTTAATCCATCACTACTTTCAAAAATAATTCTCCAGATATATCCATCCGATCTCTTCTTATACACACCTAACAATTTTTTTACTATTGATAAAAAGCCCATGAGATAATTACCGATAATAAAGAGATACAAAGTAATGTCTGGGATTTTATTTGAACATTTTTGTTAATTGTTTTTGTAAATTGTAAATTAGATTGTAAGTTCGCCTGAAAATTGGTGCAATTAATAATAGAAAATAAAAAGTTAGTGAGCAAAATGGGGCAGAAATTTCAAAGGGTCGCACTTTTGAATAACCTAATGGAATCTGACAACTCACACACAAAATAAAGAAATTAATTTTTTAAAATGAATATTTTAAATAGGGCTGCGGAAATTAAGTATTAATTTCTAGATTAATCGTTATAAAATTTTAACGATTAAATTATTTTTAACGATTAATCGATCAATCAGTTACAAATTAGTGGAAGTCAAAAAGTAAAAACAAAACAAAACAAATAGCAGCTGATAAATAATAAATTTCCTGACGATTACACAAACATTTTGGTTTTAAACTATTGACTGACGGGAATGTTCAAAATGTTGATAAAGTTTGCCTACCATGGTGCTAACACTTCGCCTACTTATCAAACCAAATGAAAAGCGTTATTAAGCTAATGGCAGTAATGGAGTCTGACTCAGACACAGAAAATGACGACAGCTCTTCTATAGAATTACTGTGTTACAAAAATGGAGATGAAAGTTCCTGAATCCATTAACCCTCTACATGGTGGACACTTAATGAACACCGATTTCCGATAATGTTTCCTTGCCAAGACCGTTTTGTGCATACCAGTTACCTCAGTTCCATGTGAATGATTGTTGAGCTTGGCTGGTTATATTGTCAATTAGACCCATTCATTTCTAATGTCAACACACACTTGTCTTTTTGCGTAGTTGGTTAAAAGAAGACATATAATGGAGACAATCCAGTGTTATTTATATTTTCAACAAGAACGTTTAATAAGTGTTACTTATGACATCATAAATTTTAATTTTGTGCTTTATTAGAAATTAACGATTAATAATAGTTCATTTTTCAAAAGTTAAATTTAAATTTAAATTAATCGTTAACAGCCCTAATTTTAACTCAAAGTCTACAAAAGAAAAAGGAATTGATGTTTTCGTCACTATTTTGCTCCCTGAGTTAATGAGCACTAACTATTAAGTGGTGGTAATATAATAATTATACAGACACTAATAAAAATAATTTTTTCATAAAAATAGATAATAATAGTACGAATAGAACATTATATGTGTCCATAGCTCCTGAAACCGGAAATTCGCAATTTTGAAATAAGAACGAGGATTGGGTACATTACCAATTTAATAAGGTATCTGGATTCAAAAAGAAACCATTCCCATTTTAATATTGCAATGCATATATTAATTGATTTTTGAAAAACACAAGGTAGGTAAATTTTATTAAAAACTAGCAGACCCGTCGTGCGTTGCAATGATCTCAGTAAAAGGAATACATACAGATAAAAAAGAAACTACATTAAGGGTCACCGGACCCATCAGTTTAACATCTGACGTTCGAAAATCTTTTCATTTCAATCAATTTTATAACAAATGTATTTATCTATTTTGCTCAATATCGTGTAAAATTGAATCGGGAATACAATATTAAAAGTTTAGTAAAAATTTAGGGCCCCCAGCCCCGAGGAAATGGACATTAGGAGTTCAGTGCCCTATTGTTTTTTAATATAGGCTCCTAAGTTTTTATATACCAAGTTTGTTCAAAATCCAGTTATTTTCTCATTATCTAACAATTAAATTAATTTTTATATAGCTAATATAACAAAAAATTACAGACAGGGGCCCCCGACCCCATTCGGTTCAAGATGTGAATTTTGAAAAGCTGTTCATTGAAATTCAGTTTCATCATAAATATATTTCTCAGATCGTTAGAAATATAATCGCAAATAATATCTCAAACATATACTAAAAAAAGACATTTGGGGCCCCGGCCCTTAACAATTGGACATTAGAAGTGCCGTGCTCTTTGTTATTTTAATATGGGCTACCAAGTTTTTATATACAAAGTTTGGTTAAGATCCATTCATTTACTCAGTAGCTAACGTAATAAACTAATTTTATATAGCTTATAGAAGCAAAAAACAACATTAAGGGCCCCAGGGCCCATTTAGTGCAAGATGTCAAGTTCAAAACACCTGTTTATTTCAATCAATTTCATAGTGGATATATTTATCAATATTTCTCAAGATTAGGAAATTAGTGCCCTATATTATTTCAATATTGCCTACCAAGTTCTTATATACCAAGTTTGGTTAAGATTAGGGATGTGACGGAGCTGATGAAAATCCGCATCCGTCGGATTCAGATTTGGCAAATATAAATCCGTCGAATGCGGATGCGGATTTGGTCAACACTTGGCTAAAAGGGGGTATACCAAGGTGTCAGTCCCGTGCCCCCCATAACGAGGATTTTTAGCATTTCTTTTTGCATGAACAGCAGTATAAACTATTACAAAGCACAGGTAGCCACATTGTTAACGGTTTTTTTAATTTTGGTTACGATTTCTACGGCCGTGTTTGATCTGAAAACGGTAATTTTTCAAATTCAAATGCGATGGAATACGTTGGATTCGAATTTGCTCAAAAAACGTCGAAGTTCAAAGGTCGTCGGATTCGAATTCGAACTTCGTCACATCCCTAGTTAAGATACATCAATTTACCTAATAGCTAACCCTTAAACTAATTTTTATATAGCTCATATAAGAACAAAATCATATTATGGGCCCCCTTCGCCCCATGAGTGTTAAATTTTGCAAAAAAAGTTGCCAGTGACCATCCCAGGAACGTACTCAAAAGTCTCCAATAGTTTCATGGCGATCTGATGAATGGTTTAGTCAGCTATAAAGGACATGCATGCATGCATACATGCATACATACATACATGCATGCATACATACATACATTCATGCATACATACATACATACATACATGCATGCATACATACATTCATGCATACATGCATGCATACAGACAGACATACAGTTATACATACATACTTGATTTATATATATATATATATATTAAAAATATTTAGAATATATCCCCTGACAGCAGCACTCAAAATGTTATAACTTTTTAACCATAAAAGCTATAGTCTAGTAGGTAAATTATCGTTATACGGGACAGGCCCAAAATAAGTTTATTTCTGGGCGCCATGCATGTCGCTAAGGCATGTGACCTAGGAAAAGTAGTGCGTTTTAGGGGGATTGCGTACTCAGTGATTTTGAAAAAGCAGCGAGACTGCGAAGAAAAAAAAGAGTGGGGGTGGGGGAAGGGTGGAGTTTCTCAATTGTGCAGGGTTTTTAAGGAAGCGGTGATATTGAAAATCAATCAAATTGCGAAGAAATAAAAAAAAGGGGGAGGGGGTGGAGATTCTCAAATTTTTGGTGTGGGTTGTTTTTTAATCGACGCCGTGATTTTGAAAAATGCGATAAAAATGAAGAAAAAAATGGTACTCACAATTTCTGCGTCAGAATCACTACAACTGAACCTAACCCTAAAACCTTCCATTTTGGAAAATTCAACTATTAAAATTCTAAAACTAAACCTAACCCTAACCCTAAATTCACAATTAAATATTCTATAACTAAACCTAACCCTAACCGTAAATTCACAAATAAAAATTCTAAACCTAACCCAAAAACCTTCCATTTTGGAAAATTCACATTTCATTCCCAAAGATGTTGGCGCACCTGGATGTGAAATAAAAAAGAATGCCTTATTATTCCCGGGCTCTGCCGCGGCACCCCTCTCGTCAATTCTACCTATCATATAGTTCCACATTTTGCTGTAATGTTAAAGGTAAAAAAGTGGAGGGGAGATCCCCTCCCCCTTTTTCTAGTTTTTAATTTTTTTATAATTTCTTAATATGAGGATTTATTGTCTTTAATGCAGGGAATTATATATTGGGGAGGGGCCCAGTGTTTCCAGTAGTCACTATCGGCGCAAGAACACAAACCCATAAATCTTTCAGTAATTGCAGGGTGTGGGGTACGGGTGACAACTTTAGAATTCCAAAAAATTCCTTAGGGGAGACAAGTGGGTAGCAACCCGGCGTCATCGAAGTGACGTCAGTAGCATCGGCCGCCATCTTGTCCGGTATAACGATAACCAGCCGTATACTATAGTTTTCAAAGTTTCATCATAGTTAAATGAGATATTAGGCTTCAATCAAAAGCCACTGTGACAGTAATTTACCTATAGATATATTATTACGTGGGAGTAGAACTACACAGGGTAAGTAAATTTCATTAAAATTTTACACCCACGGCGCAACACTCAAAACACTCTCATCTGTTACAGACCCTCCTTCTATACAGAAGATTATTGCGTCCATGGTTTTTGTCTAGTCCTGCATTCTAATTGGAGATTTAAATGTTGATAAAGTGTTTGTTTTCCTGGTTTCTTCAGGCAACCCATTCCATGCCCAAATTGTTTTGTTCTTGCATACGGAATAAGAAAGTGTTTTTATCCCTGTTTCTTACTGAGGGTTTTATTAGATTATCTTTGTGTTGTATTTTCAAATTAGAATTAATTGCCTTATGTATGTATTTATTACTACTTTACTCTTTGTTCTTCTATCCTCTAGGGTTTCAAGGTTTAATGATTTAACTAATGGTGTTATTCTTGTCAGTTTTGTATAATCTCCAGTAATGAATCTGGAAGTTCTTATCTCAATTTGTTCGAGTTTATCAATGTTTTCTTTGGTTGATGGTTCCCATACAGAAGATGCATATTCTAGTACAGGTCTCACCAAAGTGAGGTAGCATTTAAGTTTTATATTCTTATTACATCTGCAAAAGTTTGTTTTTATAAAGCCTAAGGTTTTGTTTGATTTTTTAATAACTTCATTGACATGGAGATACCATGATAGTTTCTCATTTATTAATACTCGTAAGTATTTTGCAGCTTTAGTTTGGATTAGTTGTTTTCCATGAATAAAATACTTTGAATTTATTTGTTTCTCTTTCTTTGTTACTGTTAACAGTTGACACTTTTCTAGGTGGAAAGACATACATCAGTTAGTTTCCCATTTTATTAATTCATCTAAGTCTTTTTTTAAGATTTTGCTGTCTTGTTCTGATCTAATTGTTCTATAGATTATACAATCATCAGCAAATAACCTAACTTTTGTTCCTGTTGAGATGTTGTTCGGTAAATCATTTATATAAATTAAAAAGAGTAGGGGACCTAACACAGTTCCTTGTGGAACTCCTGAGCTTACCGCTATTGGTGCTTAATAAAATCCATTATTTATTACAGTTTGCTCTCTACCGAAAAGGAAGTCTTGGACCCACTGATGTATAGGACCTGAGATTCCAAAGCAAAGTTTTTTGAGTAAACTAAAGTGGTGAACTTTGTCAAATGCTTTTGAGAAGTTTGGTGCAGATTAGATCCATTAATTATTACAGTTTGCTCCCTGACCGAAAAGGAAGTCTTGGACCCAGTGATGTATAGGACCTGAGATTCCAAAGCATAAGTTTTTTGAGTAAACTAAAGGTGGTGAACTTTGTCAATTGCTTTTGAGAAGTCTAGTAGTATTGTATCGATTTGAATATTTTTGTCTAAGCCTTTTGACAGATCATCTATTAAACCAATTAATTGTGTTTCACATGATCTGTTTTTCCTTATGTCTTATCTATACAGAAGATTAATGCATCCACAGACCATGCCGGTCTGCTGGCAAGTGATGCAGCGTTCACAAACCTCGGCTATAAGGGTTCCACGCATTACCTAGCCGCCTTTATTTCCCTAACTAATGTTAGGTACCCATTCGGAGCTGGGTGGAATCATGGACGCCCTAGGCCCCGGGAACATATCCTTGCCTTCACAAGGATTCGAACCCGTGACCATCGGTACGCCAGCCGAGCGCGCATGCCACTCGACCACCATGCCCCCTAAAGCCATGTTGATGTGGTGATAGGACGAGATCTCGTCTACAGTTATGTTACCTATTTCTTCTATTTTATTCAAATTTATTAAAACTTCCTTTTCACTTGTGGCCGAAAATGATGCAAAATATGTGTTTAGGATGTTAGCTTTGGTTTCATTATCATTATAGGTTTTATTATTTGTGTCGCTATTCCTGTAGGTTCCATTTTTTACAATATTTAATAAAGGGCCATAAGTTGTTATTGTTATCTATGGAGATTACATTGTTTATATACTCATTTTGGAGGTTTCAACTAAATTTTTGTGTGAAGTGTTTAATCTTTAAGTATTTTTTGTGTATCCTTTTAAATTGGTAGCCTTAAAAATTTTAAATAAGTTATCTTTTTGTTTGCATAGTTTTTTTAATTTAGTATTGAACCAGCATTAGTTAATTTTATTTGATGTTAGTTTTGTTGGAACATTCTCATCCATTATTGCATTACACATTTATAATGATATAATTTGCAATTGTCATGCAAGTAGTGTCTGTCAGTCAGTCCTGATGCTACTAATTTTAGAAAGCAGGGAAAACCAAATTACTGCACCAATGCATCAAAGGTGTGCAAATTAAAGATACCCTGAAAAAAAATTATATGATGTCATTGTTTTCGCTATTTAAATTTTGGAAAAGGGAACAATGTAAAAATAGTATTTGATGATGGTTAATTATAAATAAAAAAACAAATGGGGCGCCGTAGGCGCCCTACAAACCCTATTATAAAATACTTTGTGTACATTTCACAAAGTTTAATATTTCGTATTTATCAAACAAGGACAAGTTAGTTGGAATTTTGAAAAAGGTAGGCGCCCTAAAAAAATTGCATTTTTTATCAAATAAATAGATTTCAGCAGAAAACTTTTGTCATTTTTGATGGGTGATACGCTAGTATTTATATATTCCCAAATTTCTTCTACTGGGCTAGTTGTGTTGTATTTGCTTAGGAAATTATTTTTGAAATAGCCACTTTATTTTAGGCATATTACATATTCAGTGGCTACAGTAGTTTTGACATTATGATTATAATTTTGAATTTAAGAAAAGAGTAAATGAATTTACTATAATTTTTAATAATAAGATCTAAAAATGTGTTTTTGTTCATAATTTAAACAAACAATGCAAACACTAATTAACTGGATGACTTTTGAAAACAATAGATTAAAATTCTTCTTAATAATGACCAAACAATATTTAATAATGGCTATCACTTCCGACTTCATTCCAACAAATCGATAACTGGTAACTATTGCTATATCCCACACTTCCACTTCTAAATAAAATTTGATCTATCCATATGTAATTAATTCATTTTTGACAATCAGTTTAACGAATAAACTTTATGTACAAAATACCAGGGCTTTTTTGTGACGGTACGCACCGGTACGGCACCTTTTTCAATGTGGGAAAAAATTATTACTTTTCTTGTATTTTAACGTTTATATTATTGGTTAATTATAAAATAATTTTTTTTTAGACATTTTCATTTAGTATCTTTGCAGTTGTGGTTTGGCTTGCATCGAGGTGTGAACTAGTAAATACTAGTATTTAAAAGTTAGGCAATCCATCACTGAGTACCAGCACCTATTTTTTTTTAAAAAAAGCACTGCAAAATACATTTAATTGCATAAGAATTATAGTATTTAAAAGCTAATGGTTTTAAACTTACCTCTTTTCCCAACAAAGAATTTCCGCTACAAAGACTAAAATCCTTTGAAAAAATTCAAGATCACAATGTTGAATGATCGTAGTCCATGTGCGGATAAAATGGGAAACAATGTAGTTATTGTCTGTTTCTTATTTAGACAAAGATAGCTATATAAACATTTGACTGCATTACCTATCGGCATTGACCAACCATCAGGTTATGATCTGTTTCCTGCATTCCAAAAATGGATGAGCGCTGCCGCTTTGTGGAGTACTTATTGCAGTCATATTCTATATTATATGACTGATTTGAACTTAAATGATTAAAATAATATGAACATTTGCATTAACTTTTAAAAAGTTATAAATACAAAAAATGTTTTTAATTTATTTTTAGAATTCATCTTTTCATTTCACAAAATAAATTAAAATACATTTTTTCAGAGAATCAAATTACAAAATGGCAACCTTGCAAGAAAAAAAGCCTGGGGTTCATAATTCTAAATATGAAGCTAGTGCCTCATGTAAGTATACAAAAAATAGCTTAAATGTTAAGTCAGAGGAAATCAGACTGATATTAAAATAACATAATTTTATCATCCATAATGTTGGGTGAGAAAAAAATATTTTTATACTCATTTTGGGTCTCTCCACCAGCTACCATATGACATGTAAACATGCATTTATCTTACTTAAAATAGACATGAAGATAAATAATAATTTAAAGAAATGGAAAGAAAATCCTAATGTATTTCTATGATAACTTATTTACTGATGAGTGTATATCATTAGCTGATAATTGTATAATCTATAGGACAATTAAATCAAAACAAAATAGGGAAATTTTACAGAAAGAGCTAGCTTAATTTTAAAAATGGGAAACTAATTGGAGTATGTCTTTCCATCTAGAAAGTGACGCGGTGGTCGAGTGGCAGCGCACTGGACTGTCGTACCGATGGTCACGGGTTCGAATCCATGTGAAGGCAAGGGTTTGTTCCCGGGGCCTAGGGCGTCCCTGAGTCACCCCGCTCCGAATGGGTACTTAACACTACATGTAGTTAGGCGGCTGGGTAATGCGTGGAACCCACAAAGCCGTGGCCTGTGAATGCTGCATCACTTGCCAACAGATCATCTGTCATGGTCTGTGGACACAACTATCTTCTGCATAGAAGGAGCGTCTGTATAGATAAGATAAGATAAGAAAAGTGTCAATTATTAAGAGTATCAAAGAAAAAGAAATAAATCTAATCCAAACTAAAGATGCAAAGTACTTATGAGTATAGTTGTAATAATAAATGAGAAATTATCATGGAATTTCCATGTCAATGAGGAATTAAAAAATCCAACAAAACCTTAGGCTTTATAAAAAGAAACTTTTACAAATGTAATAAGAATATAAGCTAAAATACTAACAAATTTAGAGACACCTGAACTAGAATGTGCTAAGAAAGAAAAAAAAGCCCTAAAGAACCAAGTTTTTGACTATAAATCCTTTAATCTTTAATTAACCAAATAATAACTATTTTAGCTGTTTAATAATATTATTTTTTACTAAAATTACTAAAATCCTATGTAGTTATGTAGGCGGCCATTTTTATTGTTATTGTTATTAATTTTGAACTCTCCTAATCGTAACTGTTTACATAACATAAAAGCACCAATATACCTTCCAAATAAATTTGATTACTAGGTGTAGAATTCATATTTAAACTTAATTGAACTTAATCAAATTAGAAGAAATAAACACACTTTAACAAAATTATACATAATTTATAGTATCATAATAATAATAATAATTGTATAGTAACTAGTAATAGTCTTAAGCCTAAGCCTTAAAATTAAACCTAGTCTAACACTCACTAACCCGAAAATGAGAATTTTCATCTTAGTCTTTGTAATAACCACACTACTTTTAAGGACATTAACGTCAACCAACAAACATCCTAAAAATCAGAGTAATGTATCAATAATTATAAACCACCACAACACAAAGCACACTGATTACACCTCTATCTTAAGCACAATAAAGGTAATCTCCTTCAAACAATGGAAACATAAAATATGTAGATATAGGCAAAAACACTTATTCTTAATTTTGCTCCTCTCAGGCGACATAGAACTTAACCCAGGCCCAGTATCATCTAAATGTCAAATTTGTATTAAGGCATGCACTAGCAAACAAGGAACCATTCAGTGTGACACCTGCAATGAATGGTACCACATAGCATGCCTGCATAATAACACACCAAAGCACATAGCAGTAGGCCTAAGAAATAAATATGCATCTTGGCACTGCATACATTGTGGGTTGCCCCAAATCAGTTCAGATTTATTTAACTATAGGGACCTTATCACCACAAACTCTTTCAGTGTTTTGGTTAATCCTTTTATAAATAAACAACTAGATAAAATGAAACCTACCACACAAATCCATAAAATTACCCATAAAAAATATAATAATAATAATAATCAAAACATTCTCAAAACACTAATAGTTAATTTCCAAAGCATAAAAAATTCCAGATTTAGAACTACTTATAAAAACAGAAGAACCAGACATAATTGCTGGTTCTGAAACTTGGTTGAACCCCAACATATATAACTCTGAGATTTTAAACACCAATTATAATATTTTTTAGTAAAGACAGACCAGACAATTATGGAGGAGTGCTACTTGCAATTAAATCAAATATCATAGCTGAAGAAATTACTACACAGCCAAATTTTAATATAGAGTCTATTTATTGTAAAATAATTACACCAAACTCATCCCCACTTATTGTAGGCAGTATATATAGACCTCCGAATACAAACCTAGAATACATGAACAACCTTTGTAGTCAATTAACTTTAATAAAAGAGAATAATAAAAATGCAGTTCTATGGATTATGGGGGACTTTAATCTTCCAGATATAAATTGGAAAAATTATACAATTGATAACCATCAAACTAACAAAGAAATTAATGAACACTTTTTAGACACTATAAACAACATAAACCTAGAACAGATAGTAAAAACAGCAACAAGGAAAAATAAAACACTGGATTTATTCCTAACAAATAGACCAGGACTAGTGTTAGACTATAAAATAATTCCAGGACTGTCCGACCATGATATTGTTAGGGTCACCAATACAATAAAAACTAAAATTAATAAGATACCTAGAAGAATAATCTATCTTTGGAATAAATGTAATTTAATAAAACTACACCAATCAGCGGCAAACTTCCAACAAACTTTCCTAAGTAAATTTAACACAAATAGCCCAGTAGAAGAAATTTGGAAAGATATAAAAAGCAAATCTAAAAACTATAATGGATGAGAATGTTCCAACAAAACTAACATCAAATAAAATTAACAAATGCTGGTTCAATTCTAGATTGAAAAAGCTATGCAAACAAAAAGAGAACTTATTTAAGAAATATAAAGCTACCTATTCATATAGGATACACAAAAAATACTTAAAGATTAAACACGTGACACAAAAACTTAGTCGAAACCTCCAAAATGAATATATAAACAATGTAATTACCAAAGATAACAATAAAAACTTATGGTCCTTTATCAAATCTAAAAAAATGGAACCTTCAGGAATAGCCACACTAAAAGGCTCAAATAATAAAACCTATAATGATAATGAAACTAAAGCTAATATCCTTAACACATATTTTGCATCATCTTTTTCTGCCTCAGGCGACAAGGAAGTTTTAATAAATTTAAATAAAATGCCGGAAATAGGTAACATAATTGTAGATGAGATAGGTATACATTCACTCCTAAAAAACTTAAAAATAAACAAAGCTACTGGCCCAGATGATTTGCCTGCAAGGTTATTAAAAGAACTAAGCAATGAACTGTCCCCAATCCTTGTAGTTCTCTTTCAAGCCTCTCTAAACCAGGGTAAAGTGCCCCAGGATTGGAAATTAGCTAACGTAACTCCACTCTTTAAGAAAGGGGATAAATCAGACCCTGGTAATTACAGGCCTGTATCACTTACTAGTATCACCTGTAAATTACTAGAACACATAATATATAGTAGAATAGTTAACCACCTTGACAAATATAATGCCCTATGCCCACATCAACACGGCTTTAGAAAAAACAGATCATGTGAAACACAATTAATAGGTTTAATAGATGAACTATCAAAAGGCTTAGACAAAAATGATCAAATAGATACAATATTACTAAACTAAACACATATTCTGTAGGCCTGAGACTAATCTCTTAAGGCCTTGGCTAGAACCTGGGCAATCTGCTCCATCTGCTGAGCATTGCCATACAACATTGTCTTCACATGGGACTCGCCCGCCTCCCTCACCCCCCCGGCTATATCGAGCGCCGGGCAAGACGTCACCAGGTGTTCGACTGTCTCAGGGGCTTGGCTGCAATGACGGCAGTTCGAGTCCCTGTTGTGGTCTAGCCTGTGAAAGTAAGAGTTGGTTGGGCAATGTTCTGTTCTCATCTGAGTCACCAAACCCTGGTGTTTGCGACTCAGGTTCCACCACTGGTCTGAACGGCTTGGCCTGGGCATGTTAGCGAATACCCCTCTGGCTGTTGTGTTGTCAGCCCACTCCTGGTACCACTTACTCCGAAAGTGGTCCTTTAGCCAGTTTTTAGCCCCGAGATAGGTGACTGGGGTCTCTGGTTGGGGCAGTGCTGCACCTGCTTTGGCCAGGGAGTCTGCTTTTTCGTTGCCATTAACATTCACGTGGCTCGGGATCCACTGCACTGTTACCTTACCTCCAAGTCTTTCGAGTCTACCCACGTCTTCCAAGATGACGTCAACCAGGTGGGTACTACGATTCTCACTAGCCAGGACTTCGAGGGCTGATCTCGAGTCACAGAACAGTACCGTGTCGAAACCAAAAATTTCCGACCCCTGCAGTGTCCGGTGCACACTTTCCAGGGCCCTGTGTATAGCCTCAAGCTCCGCATCGTAGTTCGATGCCATAGTCCCACAGGGACCTAGAAGTTCTTCTTTTGGTTGCCCTCCTATTGGGTATAAGATGAGCGCACCGTATCCTGCAATTCCTTCACTCGAACTGGCAGACCCATCCGTGAACACTTTCACTTGGGTTCCCGCGAACCCTTCTATCGTCTCAAGGGCAGCCGCTTTCTGTACATGTTCAGGGCTGCGTTTCGTCACCGCCGTGTCAGTCAGAGACAAACGTATTTCGGGACGTGAGCATTCCGCATAGGGCGGTTTGAGTGGGACACTTATAATTTGTCTTCTATTTTGTGGGGGTTTGACGTTCCTATCAAGTTCCGTTACTTGATGCATAAATGAGGAACGTTTCAAACAATATTACTAGACTTCTCAAAAGCATTTGACAAAGTTCACCACCTTAGTTTACTTAAAAAACTTAACTACTTTGGAATCTCAGGTTCCTTACATCACTGGATCCAAGACTTCCTTTTGGGCAGGGAGCAAACTGTAATAATTAATGGATCTAAATCTGCACCAATAAAGGTTAACTCAGGAGTTCCACAAGGAACTGTGCTAGGTCCCTTACTCTTTTTAATTTATATAAATGATTTACCCAACAACATCTCAACAGGTACAAAAGTTAGGTTATTTGCTGATGATTGTATAATCTATAGAACAATTAAATCAGAACAAGACAGCAAAATTTTACAAAAAGACTTAGATGAATTGATAAAATGGGAAACTAACTGGAGTATGTCTTTCCACCCAGAAAAGTGTCAACTGTTAAGAGTAACAAAGAAAAAGAAACAAATAAATTCAAAATATTACATTCATGGAAAAGAACTGACCCAAACTAAAGATGCAAAATACTTAGGAGTCTTAATAAATGAGAAACTATCATGGAATCCCCATGTCAATGAAGTTATTAAAAAATCAAACAAAACCTTAGGCTTTATAAAAAGAAACTTTAACAAATGTAATAGAGATATAAAACTAAAATGCTACCTCACTTTGGTGAGACCTGTACTAGAATATGCATCTTCTGTATGGGACCCATCCACCAAAGAAAACATTGATAAACTAGAACAAATTCAAAAAAGAGCTGCCAGATTCATTACTGGAGAATATTCGAAACTGAAAAGAATAACACCATTAGTTAAATCATTAAACCTTGAAACACTAGAGGATAGAAGAACCAAAAGCAAAGTAGTAATCATACATAAAGCAATTAATTCTAATTTAGAAATACAACACAAAGATAACTTAATACAACCCTCAGATAGACATAAGGATAAAAACACCTTTCTTATTCCGTATGCAAGAACAAACACATACAAGTTTTCCTTCTTCCCGTCCGGAATTCGGGCGTGGAATGGGTTGCCTGAAGAAACCAGGAAAACCAACACTTTATCAGCATTTAAATCTCTAATAAAAATGCAGGACTAAACACAAACCATAGATAAGCGTAGGACGCAATAATCTTCTGTATAGAAGGAGCGTCTGTAAACAGATAAGATAAGATATACGAGACGTAATTAAAAGAATGCTCATTACAATACAATCCAGAGACAATCCAAAAATACAAAATTTTAGTTATGTCTCGTAAAACATGTTTAATATAATGCGCACCGATCTGGAATATATTTTAAAAAAGTATCGTCAATATAACACGCATCTTACCGCGCGACAGGAAAGGTTGTTCAATATAATACGCACCACGACACTCTAGCACAAAAATTAACATGCTACATAGAGATAAATAGAGATAATCTAAAAATTCATTAATTTCATTACAGTACATTCGATCGATCTGAAATTTTGATATATCATTTTTATCATTGCCACGAGTCTGCCTGCGAAATTTCAGCTCGCCAGTAGGGCTCTCAATTTTGTTGAAAAAAGCTGCCCGGGTACCCATGAAAATTTCGAACGGGTACCCGGGTTACCCGTTCTAAAAGTCGCATAATTTTCCCCGTTATGACCGCTATACAATGCAACCTAGCCTCCATCCATGCACCTCATTTCACATAGTAGTAGTAGCCAACTGCTTGCTTCAAGTAACATGCTATTACTAATGCATTACAATTAACTATAATGCACTAAAAAAGTGCATTCAATTCCTGCTTTAAATGCATTCGTCATAATCATAAACTAACTATAGTAAACTAAACATGCAAAAAAAAATGTCAACAGCAATGACGTAACGTTTAGTGTCATACCTTTAATGTTACTATCCACTTGGCGTCGGTAGTCAATGCTAAGGGCGATGAAGGACGCAATACTGCGGTAAATCTCAAGTGATCGTGCTTTGGTCAGTGTTACTGCTTTTGTTGACACCAAAAAATGTCTGATATTGGGTGGATCGGCGATTTGTTTATCAATATCAATTTTATGAATAGCTTTCAGATGGCGTTTTATCACGTTGGGCTGCCACCCTTCGCAGACACAATTTCATTACAACGGTTGCATTTTGCTGTGTCGCTGTCAACTTCATTGGCCTGATTGCACACGAAGTCTTAACCATCTTATTAACTTTGGGTGTATTATTGATATCAATTTTGGGCAAGGCAAACACGTGTTAATGAACGCAAGAAACACACGCGAATTCAAGGGGTGTGGGTTATAGCAGTGCTTCTCAAAGTTGTGGTCCGCGGAAGTTATGAAAGGAAAGAAAAATATAATTATAATCCTCCAATTGCTACCAATAATACTAACACAATAGAATTTGTCATTTTTGACAATAAGCGAATAAATGAAAGAAATGAAAGGAAACAAAATACATTTCGCTACCATGTAAGTACAGGTAAAATAGTGCACCGGTTCCTGGTGCAATGGGGAAAAATCCTGCCGGTCCGCCATACTAAAAAGTTTGAGAAGCACTGGGTTAAAGGAGTGATGAGAGGGGGGGGTAGAAAAACGGCATTAGATAGTATCAATCGGTGACCCACTGTCGGCTATTTCAAAGCAAAAGGTGTTTTATGAACAAAAAACATCACAGCCTCTTTCATCTCTGTGCAGTCCATCCTCACAGCCGACGTCTTACCAATCTTACAGTGTTACTAGCTATTTAGTTTATTAAATTTAAATACTGATAACCTTTTACACATTATTACCATCAGTTTTTCTAGGTCACCACGTGTTAATAAACACAAGAAACACAAGCTGTTTTAAGCGGCGTGGGTTATAGGCGTGAAGGGAGGAGAGGGGGTAGATAATCAACATTAGCTAGTATCAATCTGCGTATTTCAAAGCAAAGTTAGTGTGCAAACAAGTTTTTTTTTAAAAAACAAACAGCGTGTTTCATCTCTAAGCAGTCCATCCTTATTTTTTGGCAGAGGATTTTTAAATAATTTTTTTAAAGAACCAACACTTTTTTGTGTTGTGCGATTATCTAAATACATTTTAGTTTGTTGGGACCGAATTTTATCTCCCGTTGACAGATACTTCCCATTGACAGATATTTCTCCTTAGATGTACTTCACAGCATATTTTTTAAACAAAAATTTTCATTTGATCAATTGTTTTGGGAGTCAGAATGTAAACACAAAAAAGCCGCATGGGAGCCGAAGTTTGGCCTACGGTTAATATAGACATTGAAGCCACATTTTCACGGGTACCCGAGCGGAATTTTACTACCCGGGTAATCACACGAGCAACGGGTACCCGGGTCCCGGGTACCCGTTGACAGGCATACTCGCCAGCATGAGGGGAAATGGGTTAAAAATCGATCCAAAGTTTTTTCGGCAAGCAAGGCCTCAAGCAGACACCACGAGTTAATATAAAGTATTTATAAATAGATAAACAAGAACAAATTCAAAAAAGAGCTGTCAGATTCATTACTGGAGAATATTCAAAATTTAACACTATAGGTTAGAACAGTGCTGTCCAACCTTTTTGACCCCGCGGGCCACATTTTTTTTCCTTATTAGGCCGGGGGCCTCAATCAATTAACGTCTTAAGAAAATATTAAATGGATAAATACTTCCTACCTTATGTAACTTTGTCTCCTCATCAATACGAAAAATAACATGAATAAAAACTGTAACACATCTCTAATGTGATATTTGGCTTTGAACTGTACTTGCAAATTTTCTTAATTTGCGGTTCGTATTCTGTAACTGCTGCTCTTATTAAGTTTTCCAAATGCTCATCAGTCAAAGCGTTTCGTTTTTTAGATTTTATATTATTCATGATGGAGAATCCAGCTTCACAGACGTAGGTACTACCAAACATGGTTAATATTTTTCTACAACATTTCGATAGTTGCGGAAATTCGTCTGCAGAAACATACGTCATCCAGAATTCAGTTGGCGACGAATTCGTATGTTTATCACGAAGCGGCGTGTTATGCTGAATCTCGATGATTTCAAGCTGCACTGCACCTTCGTCTGCTCCTAATATCGTCATTTTCGAGGCTATATTAGAGACATCACTAGTAAAAGGATTTTCTACAAAAAGCAAAACAGGTGTAAGATTTCGAATATCTTTAAATCGATCTGTGAAATCCAGCTTTAACTTTTCTAATAAAAGATAGAATCGCTCATTTGTGACAAGCTCTGGAAGTTGTTGAGCAGCCTTGGCAAGAGCTGGGAAGTGAGTAAAATTTGACTTATTTATTTGGGTGATGAAAAAATCGAGCTTGGATTCAAAAATACTGATTTCTCTCATTAGCGTTGGTAAGATTTGAAAGCGTCCTTGCAATTTTAAATTTAATTTATTCAGGTGATCCGTGATGTCGGTTAGAAATGCTAATTTTACCAAAAAATCTGGTAGTTCTATATAATTTAACAAATCTTCCTTTTTTTAGACCTGAGAAACAGTTTTACTTCGTCAATTAGGTTCCAAAATCGTGACAGAACCTTTCCTTTGCTCAGCCAACGAACATCAGTATGAAGAATAAAATCCCCAAAATTGTTATCATACTCTTCTAACAAAGTCTTAAACTGCCTGTGATTTAATGGATTAGCTCGAATAAAATTAACACTTTTCACCACAACATCCATAACATTTTGCAATTTGTCATCCTTCAACTTTGAGGAAAGAGATTGCTGGTGAATTATACAATGATAAGATTGAATGTCTGGAAAATCATTGTCAGCCTTCAGCAAACCAATGAGTCCAACTTTCCTTCCTATCATTGCTGGAGCACCATCCGTTGTAACAGAAATCAGCTTCCTCAAATCGATATTGTTGTTTAATAGAAAATCCTTCAGTGCTTTATATACATCCTCACCACGGGTTGTATTTTTTAATGGAATTAGTGTCAGTAATTCTTCTTTAAAGGTCTGCCCCTTGTCAAACCTAACCCAAACTATAAGTTGGACCGTGTCAGTGATATCACATGATTCATCCAATGCCAGACTGAAACCAGAAGCGTTTTTTAAATCCGTAAGCAACTGCTCCAATATATTCCCGGACATACTTTCAACACGCTTTGCCACAGTCTGGTGGGAAAGCTGAAGATAAGATATTTGTTTCTTTATTTCTTCCTTGTTTTTAAACTCAGAAAATAATGAATCAGCACATTCTTGAAAACAAAGTTTAACCGTTTCACCATCCCGATACGATTTTTGTTTCTTCGCTAACAACCAGCTAATTTTAAAAGACGCTTCAGTAGCACAATCACTTGAACTCAAAATCCGGCGGAAAACATTTTGCTGGCCATTTAAATTCTTCTTTAAAGAACTAACTTTGTCTTCTCTTAGCTTTGTTCCTTTCGGATATTCGTTATCAAAATCGGCAATCACTGACTTGTGGTGTCTCTGCCGATTTGACTTTTTGATAAGAGAAATAGTAGTCTGACAAATCAAACACACTGGCTTTTCATTAAACAGAGAAAACAAAAATTCGAGTTCCCACGAAGAGTTAAAAGTACCATTCTCTTCTGTAACTTTTCGTTTCCTACTCGCCATATTGGCTTTCTCTTTTTAGAAACAAATGTCGTTTCAAAAATCGTTGATTATCCTTGTTCCCACACTGACCAGGTAGCTACAAATAAAATCCATCGGTCCACCACTGACCCTGCTATGACCCCGCCCTGACTGTAGCAACAGAAAGACATTCTGGATGGTTGTATCCCCATATCGGTGTATCGGATTTCAGCTAAGCCCAAGTTTCCCCATTGTTCACATGAAACGCCAAGGACATAAATCTATCAAACCAAAAACCTCTTTTGCGGCACCCCACCCCGTCTTATTAAAAATGCCACATTTCTCAGGTAGTCTCTAATAAATTATCAAAAACACTGAATCACTATGGGTTTTAAAAGATAAGAAGAATTTGTACCAAGATATGGCGGGCACTTTTAGACAGGTCCGCGGGCCGCATGCGGCCCGCGGGCCGCGGGTTGGACAGCACTGGGTTAGAAGAACAAAGCAGTAATAATAAATAAGGCCATTCATTATAACTTGAAAATACTACACAAAGATAATCTAACAAAACCCTCAGATAGAAACAGGGATAAAAACACTTGTCTTATTCAGTATGCAAGAACAAATACATACACATTCTTGTTCTTCCCATCTAGAATTCTAGCTTGGAATGTGTATCTTGGTCAAACCAGGAAAACAAACACACTATCAACATTTAAAACTAATAAAAATGCAAGACTAGACATAAACCATGGATAAGTGTAGGATGCAATAATCTTGTATCTTATCTCATACAGATGCTAATTCCATAGGGTATAAAGGGCCTGATTTGTGTGACACTTGTAAAAGTGCTGAGGCAAAGGAAAGAATACTAGCGGTAGGCCTATTTCATTTAAGTTTTACATTTCATTCTGAATTTCTTATTTATAGATTGAGTTTTATATGGAAATCATACTTTCAAAGAAATATAATTTTCATATATCTGTAAATGAAATCTCTTTTTTAAATCTGATTGTCAAATATCATTCCTATTTGGACAAAAGACAAACATGCTAGTTTGAAATTAATGATTTTTATGCAAACAATACAAAACATGTTATATGAGACAGTTAAGTACTGGTTTCATTTTATTTCATCACTTTATTAAGTGACATTTTTTGCACTGCAGTGTAAAGAATGTTGTTTGATGTCAACGGATATACATGTACATCCCGAACTTATGGAAAATCCAAAGTATACCCAGACTGATTCACAAAGGTAAGAAATTATAAATCTGGACTGAAGAAATTTTGAAAAGCCATTAAGGATCATTTCTGTTAAATTTTTAATGCTTTTTAATAAAAACGGGGCTATTTCAGTTAGCTTTGTGTAAAAGAACAAAATTTAAGTTAAACATAATACAGATAATTGACTTCATTAATCATTGAGTAATTTTTAACGTGAGCCAACATTTAATATTGCTTTCTTTTTAAAGTTTTAGTGAATGTGAAGAACTAGATGGCTTAAACTCTATCAAAGAAGGTGAGGTAACTGTTTGACTGGTACTTAAAATTCAATTATCTTATCTTCTTATCTGTTTCAGACGCTCCTTCTATACAGAAGATTATTGCGTCCTACGCTTATCTATGGTTTGTGTTTAGTCCTGCATTCTTATTAGAGTTTTAAATGTTGATAAAGTGTTGGCTTTCCTGGTTTCTTCAGTCAACCCATTCCACGCCCGAATTCCGGACGGGAAGAACGAAAATTTGTATGAGTTTGTTCTTGCATACGGAATAAGAAAGGTGTTTTTATCCTTATGTCTATCTGAGGGTTGTATTAAGTTATCTTTGTGTTGTATTTCTAAATTAGAGTTAATTGCTTTATGTATGATTGCTACTTTACTCTTGGTTCTTCTATCCTCTAGTGTTTCAAGGTTTAATGATTTAACTAATGGTGTTATTCTAGTCAGTTTTGAATATTCTCCATTAATGAATCTGGCAGCTCTTTTTTGGATTTGTTCTAGTTTATCAATGTTTTCTTTGGTGGATGGGTCCCATACAGACGATGCATATTCTAGTACAGGTCTCACCAAAGTGAGATAGCATTTTAGTTTTATATCTTTATTACGTTTGTAAATTGTTTTCATGTTTAATTTGGGGTGAAAAGTTAAAAACATTTCATCAACTACAAATTGTCATTTCACTTCTTGTATTTTGTTAATTAAAAAAAAACAATTAAAAAAACAACTGTTACATAATATAAATGTGAAACTTTATATGGTAATACAAAAAAGCTATTAAAATTATTCGAAATCGCAGTTAAAGCAAAAATATTAATATAAAATAAAATGAAATTTTGTATGTCTTCTTTTGATGTTCTTCAGCTTTGTCAACCCAAATAACAAATATCTAACATTTGTTTTTCTATAGACACAAATTATTATACTTATTCAACAGAGCAAAGAGTGGATGTGAATGTTCAAAAAATGGGCTTTCTAATGGTGAGTAAGTTTGAACAAATTTTCATGTCTCATAATCTAAAGCAAAATTAAATACAAATAAATTGAACACCGCAGGAAAAAAAACTTAAGCCTTGTTCAAAAATTGATTAAAGATAAGTATAAATAGATTTAAATGAAAATATCTTTGTATTATTTGAACTAAAAGTGTCGTATTAGTTGTTAAAAATTGAGATATAAATTATTATTTTTTAGTCAGACTGTGTTCATTGAAGATTTGGACCATAAAAATACTGAAATTTACTTTTAAAAAAAAATAGAAACAAAAGTTATATTTTTAAAAAATACTTTTGTAAATAAAATAATCATGGATGCTAATAATTAACTAAATCAGGGACACATTTTTCAAACTTACTAGTGTAATCTTGCAATTAATTAAAAATTATAACTGTTTAAAAATAAATACTGTCTTTGGGTAAGAAGTTTTTAACGCAATTTCCCATGGGAAAAATTGCGTTAATATATTTTAAATGTCTGTAAAGATTGATCCTGCAACTCCTCCTGAACCATACCAGTTCGGGTCTTTTGCAAATAAGTTAAGGAGGTCTCAAGGATGTGCAAGGGCCAAAAAATACCGAAAAGGTTTACTGGATTTCCTGGAAAATAAAAAAAAACAGAAAAAATATCAGTATTTTGTCAATTTCTCACCAACCATAACAGCACCCTAACCCTAACCTGGGAACAAACCCTTGCCTTCACACGGATTCGAACCCGTGACCATGGGTACGACAGTCCAGTGCCCTGCCACTCGACCACCGCGTCGTTGCGCATTATATTGACACATTATAGGTGTGATGTAGCGCGAGGGGATATGACGTCATTTTTTGTTTACTTTCAGAATTACTGATTTGAAATGACTTTTAATGTAATCTAGAATGATTTCCCTTGAATAAAAAAATCTTTATTGGAAATTGCGTTTAAATACTCATTTGAGTTTTTATGACTCGTTTTTTAACAAAATGCTGTTTTACTTTAAAATATTTGAGAAATAATTTTTTAAAATGTCTTACACAAACATTTTTATTGTTTTTTCAATATGTGCCCTGATTATTGCTTGCAATTATCCATTTATTTGGGTCAATGAAACTGTTATGTCATCTGATTTTTAAGTGACGCCCTTTAAAAATTGATATAATAATAGTATAAGTGGAGTTAAATAGAACAACAAAGGGCTTAGACTCTCTACTAAATTGCATTTTTCTAAGATTTATTTCTGGAAAAAAACTCAAATTTAACATAAGTTTAATATTTTGTGTGATTTAAAAAATTTTTTTATATAGTTTTAAAGTCAAGTACTTTTTATGGTTGTTGTTTAAATAACAATTTTTTTTTACAGAAAGAGCCTTGTTCAGAGAATGGAACAAATTCAAATGCAAGGTAAAAACACAACCAAAAAAAACCCAACCTAATGGTTAAAAGTTTAGAACGAAATTACTCCATTAATTACTAGACTATTTATAATTTTATTACAGATTTTGAAAAAAAAATTACACTATATTGTCACATTTATAGTAAAAAATTTCATGTTAAAAATAGAAGATAACACTACAATAATTATTCTTTGACTAGCTAATATGCCCGGCTTGTATTATGGATCCCATTTTGTACCCCACCCATTACTATCCAATTTCATAATGGGATCCCACATTTTGTTGTAAAAGTTTTCCCAATATGATTCCATTCTTCTTTGGTATAACATACCCCAGTATGATCCCATTGCATAATGGGATCCCATTCATGATTTACCGTATATACTCGTTTTAAAGCCGACCATTTTTGGACAAAATCTAGGGGGAAAAGTTGGGGGGTCGGTTTATGAGCCGGTCATAGGGGATTTCTGCATGTACATTGAATATCAGTGTTGTTATTGTACTTCATCAAGGTCCTTGTCTACATTCTACAAGATTCGACTGCTCTACCAGAAGCTATAATATGTTATTAAACATCTACACTTACATCATTTAATCATTTTATTTATTTTTGTGAATGTTTTAATAAATTGTTTAACAAATTTTGTTTTCAACAACAAATTTTAACCTACGCGCTTTCGCCACTGTTTACCAAAGAATTTTGTTTAAAATACCGATAACTCTTGCCTAACAAAGAGCACAAAGACAAAGATAGGTAGTACAAAGTAAACAATCATAATGACCGATTTAGCTTGTAGTTTTAAAAAAATGTGTATCATTTTGTTTAAGCTGTCTTATTATTTTTGAGGGGTCGGCTTGCGAGCTGGTTCCACACTTTTAATACTTTTCTCTTCCAAAAGAGGGGGGGGGGTCGGCTTATGAACCAACGAGCTATAGAACGAGTATATACAGTAATCCCTTTCCCTGTTATGATTCCATACATCGTTAGGATTACATACCCCATTGTGATTCTGTTGCTTAATGTGATCCCTTTTGAGGTGTAATCTCTTATCCCAATGTAATCCCATACTTCAATGTGATCACATATTCTGATATCCCAATATCAAAATCAATTATACATTTTAAAGCAATAAAAAGGCTTTAACCTTTATTAATTTATGTTAAAAGAGGGGCCCAAGGCCTGGACCCATTCTATTCCCTGAGGTTTCCCAAACTGAAAATCAGTCAGGAAAAACAATTGGATAAGACGTTAAATTTTTCCCCATAAATATCTATTAAAAATAATGGTCCCCCAATGGAAAATAAAATCACAGAAGTTTCTAGAATATTTTAGATCATACACAAATCAAGTGAATAATAACACTAATATTACATTCAGAGTTTGATAAATAAATAGGGTAAAGTTTGAAAACATTAGAATCGGTTAAACAATAACAGAGATCCTGCAAAAGATTATATTCAGAATTTTCTAGAATATTTTAGACAATAAAGTGAAAAATAAGTCTACTATTAAATTCAGAGTGCATTGTTCTGATGTAATAATAAGGTAAAAGTTTGAAAATTTGTCCCAATAAAATCAGTGAAAAAATAAAAAGTTTCCAGCAAAGAATTAATTTAAAGAATTTTCCAGAATACCACCAAATAAAATTCGATAATAGTTAATACAATAACTTTGAGAATAATTTATATTTATATACCGTTATGCATCACAAAAGCCAAGGTTATGAATTTTTACTTAGGTTTAATTCATGTGTGACCCAATATTGTTGTTTAAAGATATTGTAAGGTATTTTTAACAAAGTTTATATAAGGGAAATGAAACAAGGGCCTTGGTCCAAAAACGAGTGGATTTAGGAGTTTATTTCTATATAGTATTTTAATATGGCCATAATGGTGTAGTATTCTAAGTTTGATTGATATCTATCCATCCAGTCAGTAGCCCATTTATAAAATATTTATATACCTTAATCAAGTTTAAATTAAAAAAAAATTACATTAAGGGCCCTGGACCCTAATGGTGTAAGATTGAAAGTTCAAAACCCCAGTAGATTTTAATCAGAATAATGATGGATGTATGTGTCATTATTGGTCAAAATCTTGTAAAAGGAAATTGGGAATAAAGTTCTAAACGTTTACTAAAAAAAAATAGAGTTTTGGGGCCCCTCAGCCTCGAAGGAATGAACATTAGGAGTTCAATGTACTATGATATTTTCATATGGGTCATCAAGTTTTGGTCAAGATCCATCAATTAGCCCATTGGCCTAAGTTTGATATATTTGTTATATAGCTCATATAAGGAAATATAACACTTTGGGCCCCCAGCGCCCAATGAGTGGGTATAATGAGTTGAATTTCATAAAGTAGTTTAATATGGGTTATGATGTATTTGTTCACCAAGTTTGGTCTAGATACATCCAACCACCCAAGTAGCCAGATTTAAACATTTTTTTTTCTAATATGAGCTATTTATAGAAAAAAACATTAAATGGGCAACCGGCCCTAAATGGTATATGTTGTAAACCTAAAAACCCATCTGGACTGTAGTCTGGGTGATGATGATGATTATATGTGCCAAGTTTGGTCAATTTCCATCCATTTACCCAGTAGCCTATGGTTAAAACAACTTTTATATAACTCATATTGGGGAAAAATGACATTTGGCCCCCAATTAGTGTGTATGCGGAGTTTAATTACATATAGTACTTTAATATTGGTCATCGTGTTTTTGTGCACCAAGTTTGGTCTAGATTCATCCATCCACCCGGTAGCAAGATTTAAATATATTTTCTTTCATTTGATTTTTTATGAGCTTTATTAGAAAAAAGGATTAAATGGGCTCTGGCCCTAAATGGTGCATGGTGTAAAGTTAAAAACCCACTAGGTTTCAATCTGGATTATGATGTATATATGTGCCAAGTTTGGTTGAGATCCATCAATCCATGTAAAAACATATTCAACACAAAGCCCGCTCATTTCTGTATGTGTATTACAATTAAAATTGACTTTATTGAAACAGGTCCACACAATTATTTAGTGCCTCTCTTGTTTAATTCAAAAATATGTTAAAACCATTTGAGTTTAGTAAAAGCTACATAAATAAAAGTAAATTTAAAAAACCTGTAAAAAACCAAGTTTTTGACTATAAATCCTTTATGTACGAGGAGTAACTAAAAGAATGTTCATTATAATACGCAGCGCAAGACCATCCAAAAATACAAAATTGCAGTTGTGTCGTAAAACATGTTTAATATAATGCGCACCGATCAGGAATATGTTTATAAAAAGAGTTGTCAATAAAATACGCACCTTATTGCGCGACAGAAAGGTTGTTCAATATAATACGCACCGCGACGCTCTATCTCAAAAAAATAGCATGATACATAGGAATAAATAAAATAATCTAAAAAAATCAATAATTTAATTACGGTACATGCGATCGATCTGAAATTTTGATACATTGTTTTTATTATCGGTACGAAACTGCCTGCTAAATTTCAGCTCGCTAGCTTACGAGGAAGTGGTTTAAAAATCAATCCAAAGTTTTGACGACAAGCAAGAAATCAAGGGCAGCCGCAGACACCACGAGTTAATATAAAGGATTTTAAAAAGCGTTGGACCTGTGTGCTCAAAAGGGGATTGACAAGTTGGAGATGAGCAAACACAATAGGAACACATCATATATCAGCAGCATGTTTAAAAAACTTGGCTGATCAGCAAGAGCAATGTAGACATTTCAGGCTATCTATCTTGGCTAAGATACAAAATGGGCTTGGTCTCCTGCTCTTGTCCAACATTCTTCCCCTGGGCAGCCATGTGGCCTTGACATGATGCTCACGGCTCATAATAACTAGAACTACAGGACGTACTGGAACTTGTCATTCCTGCTTAATTTAATCAGGAACTGAACAAACATTTGACATATTCATGTCTATTGCCTCCTCCTTTCAAACGTCCAATTCCTGATACCTTCCTTGAGCGGCCCTTATGATCAGTGAAAATTCCTCTTCAGTATCACAGAAACATTTTGAACCTCCTCAAAAAGTATAAGAGCCAAAATGATAAATACAGAAGAATAAAGAAGGGAATAAGAAAATGTGTAAAGAAAAGCTAACGATTATTTTATTGTGAGAATGACAAGACTATATAAATATTTCCAATGACTAAAATTTTGTCTTCACATAAATGTATAATTAATTTATTTGTTCATTAACCTTTGATTATTGTTTGCATACTTTTTAAGATTATTAATTTAATTTGTAAAGTCTTAACCATCTTATTGGTTGAAAATATACTCCATTGAAAAATGCAAATCACTTACTTTTATTCTACCTATTGTATTAACTGGTAACCATTACTTTGTCTTTATCATGTAGACCAATTGAAAGTTCAAATAAAACAGATGAAACCAACAACACATCTACTGAGAAAGCTGCAGTAAGTAAATATCAATTATCAAATTATTCTGCATAAACCATGATTATGGCAATCATAGAATTATATGTTTAAATTTTAAATGAAATGTATACATTTCTTAGGATGTAAAATGTATAACCACTTTAAAAAAATATAGAATTTTTATTAAAACTAACAGATGATTAATAAAGTTTTTCACATGAAATTATTTTTAAGTATGTGGCTCAAGAAACTGATACGTTAATATTGGATACGTCTGAGGATATTTCGATTGCATCTTACAAACTTGATGACAGAATCAAAGGTACTGAAATTTCCTCAAGTTCTTTGAAGGCAAATCAAGAGTGCAGATCTCCTCTTGCTACAAATTTAAACAATGCCAACGAATGGGAGAAAAGTTTAGAGAAAAAAATTGCTGAAGGCAATAACTATTATGAAGATTTATTACATTTGACAAATGGTGATGGTAAAGGAAAGGAAATTTCATCAACACTTAACAAATATAACTGGATAATATTTGTGGACTTAGAAAATTTGACTCCATCTCATGTTATAGATATAGCTTCAATAGTTAAGGCCACAACAAAAAACTGCCTCCTCTGGTTTTGTCTAAATGCTGAGACCAAGTTATCTTCAAAGATAAAAGAAAATGATTTTACAGAATTAATGCAGCATGTACATGTAAAAGTTTTGATATCAAGAGCAATTGGTAGCTTACCAAATGCAGCAGATAATGTCATTGTTATTCTAAACATCCAGCTTGATCGTTTACTATCACTTTTTGTTAATTTTGCCACTGTGTCAGATGATAGAGATTTACACATACTCAAAGAATTTAAGTTTTCAACTGGTCGGGTCTTCAAAATTGTTAACTCCCACGATATCTCTAATCTACTTCAACAATTTCTTTCGAATGGAAAAGATATACATAGAGCTTTAAATTTAAAAGATAATGAGGCATGTACAAATGGTCACGCGATTTTAAATAGTGCAAAACCTAAATTTGTAGTGAATGAAAGTGTTAAGATTTTAGATGCTTCAACAATCCGCTTAACAGCATTTGAATTTTCTGAAAAGTCTGATTGCTTAATTATTTATGATGCTTCTTTTGGCTCTCCTTATAAACGACTAAAAGAATTAAAACAGATGTAATGAAAGTTTAATTAAATGTGAAAACGTCAAGTCCCTATCCACAATCATTAAACTTAGTTTTGGATCTTTATTACACAATCACAAATTGTACAAATTAGCACAAATCTCCATATATTCAGGTAATAAAACATGGTTTGGTTCATTTCAGCAACAATTTAATAGTGTTGACTTTTATGGAAATGTGATTACGCCCATTGTCGGGTCGAGGTCAAACTCTTAATACCCAGCACAACTTATCGCAGGTGATCCTCATCATGTGGGTATCGCCATAAAGGTACCATATTTACTCACATATAAGCCTACATTCCATATAAGCGAACCCCCTAAAACTGCCTTAAAATGGCCAGATTTTGCAAAAACCTGCATATAAGCCGACCATACAATTGTCTAATTTTAGTACATAAATTTGGTTTTATAGAAATTTGTTACTGTAAAGATGTAAAATGTTTACTTAATGTTACATACCAGTTTGTTTACCTTTATAAATGACACAAAAATGCGTTCTGCTCTTTCCACATTGTTTGCTATAATAATATCTGAACACAACTGATGATTAACGAAGTATATATTTAGAAAAAATTAGACATTTCTATATGACTTTGTGTCCATTTTGTTTTATGCGCATATAAGCCGGCTCCATGATTTCAGTATTGTATTTTATAGTTCTAAATTCGGCTTATATGCGATTATTTATGGTACCTTTCGCCATCTAAATCCCCCGCCAGCTTGGGGCATTTCTACCAGTAGGTGCTCAACCGACTCCTCAGTGTTGCCACACAAACAGCAGCCGATATCCCTTCTCGTGTCAAACCTGTGTAAGTAGCTCCCTGTGGGATGGTGCTCGGTCCTCATATGAGTGATGAGGGCCTGACTGCTATGTTCAAGCTTCCACCAGGGATCGCTCTTGCTCGGTTGCTGCATAAACTGGTAAACCTTTCTGGTCTTACTACCTGATGTGCCTTAGTGAAACTAAGATGAACCAGTTGACTTATCAGATAATTATTTGCATCCCATCATATAAGTTGAAGAAATGTGACATCACATCAATAGGGTACCTTAAAATAAAACTTCCACTGAAATATTTGGTCGCTTACAATTTTTTAATGACTTTTTTTTTGGGAGGTGTTATACGGAGATATCTCCGAATAACGCCGGGCGTTATACGGAGATATCTTTTTTAAAAATACAAACAAAATTTCCGTTCTAATTTAGTATATATGTACCTATCATAGCTTAAAATTTATTTCAAAAGATTTAGGATTTCAAGATTAATTTGGTAAAAGCAAAGAGAACGGTGCGCTCGATAAATCGTATTTTTGGTTGCTATATTTGTTGTTTTTTTCTATTTTAATTTAAAAAATAGACAACTAAACCTAACCCAGACCCTAAAACTGTAACTACAACCTTAAAAAAAGACTCAATCGAAACTCGAACCTCCACTTGACACTTAGAGTTCAAGAATCTAATGCCCTAACCCTGAGACCACAGAAGCTCATTAATCGTATGAATTTTAAAAAATCTTATATCAAATCGGCAAGTAGTCATATGACCAGCCAAAAACATTTGCGTATGACGCTAAGAATCATGGGAAATATCTGTCTATAATGCCCAGCGTTATACGGAGATATCTCCAAATAATCACTTCGTTTTTGTTTTTTTAAATCAGTGCTTCTCAAAGTGCCGGTCGGTAGGCCATCAGACGCCGGTTGGCGTAAGTTATCAAGACATGAAAATGAAATCTAATTATAATCCTTAAGTTTGAGAACGTATGAAATTGTTACCCGGCGTCGTTTGATGTTGACATCAAAGCATTTGTGATGTAACCTCAGCTCCGTTTGGTTCTCTTATGGCAGGAGTCGGCAAACTTTTTTGCCCGTTTACCCAAAATATACCACCACCACCCCCCAGACTCGAGGTCCTGCTCACATGACTCGGGGATTTGGGGGAGCATCGTTGGCGCCCCAAATGCAACTGGTGAGTTTTACAAGCATGACAAGTGTCTAAAAATTATCTGAACAGGATTATGTGTAGATATTTTAAGTCAAAACGACACGGAATATCCATTAAAAAAAATAATATTTTATTTGGGATCTATTTGATACAATTATAAACGTTTTAAGTTTGATATAATTCTTCAGTTGGTGTTTGGTCAAACGCCCCTGGCCATTCTAGAGATAATGATAAATGAGCCCATTTAAAATTATTCAAAATATTCATTAACTTTATTGAATGCATCAAATTCTTGACATCGCAATTTGAGAGGAGCACAAAACAACTTTTCTTCTTAGCTCAGTTTTTGAGGCATTAATTTTAAATATCACAGAAAGGATACTTGATACAGTCAAGGCATGTGGATTAAGATTATTGTCACTCGTGTCAATATAAATGAAAGTAGGGTGGATTTAGGTGTCTTCGTATAGTACGTAGGTAAGAAATCTACATAGTTGTCAAATTTTAAAAATGCATTTTCTGGAAGGAACCGGTTCAATAGCGGGCATATGTTCCAAGCGTACACGTACTCATGACGTATTTTAATATATCTAGTGGATAATATATGTCCCAAATGAGTCTGCATTACCCCAAGAATTCCCTTTTGACCCCAGATGAGGTAATTTACCCCTGTTCGCCGACCTCTTTCTGTCAGTCAATTGAGGGATTTTTAAAAAATATTATTTTAAAATAATTTTTTTTCTAAACATAGAAGTTAACCGTGATGATTAATAATCAATGTTTAATTTGTATGCATTAAAGTCAAATATAATCTAAGGATGTTAACAAAGTTTTTTTTTAAGGCCGGTTAAACATTTTTAAAAAACGGATCGGTTTCAACCGGATACCTAAAAATTAAAATTATAAAAGTTTATGTTAACATTATTGTTAACCTAAAAGGAGCAGATTCTAGCAAATTTTATATGCCCACAATGATTCAGTATTACCCCCAAGAGTTCCTTTTTTAATTTTTACCCCAAATGAGATAATTTACAGCTGTTCTCCGTCCCCTCGGTTAAACCGATAGCGGTAGCCATGTATTTTTCATTAGTTTATAAATTCCTCAAGAGAATGCAACAATTTAAACGCGCCTCGTCCAATGGTGACATTATATTTACAACTCGTGTGTGACGTACGTGAAATCATGAAGAAAAAAAACCGAAAAAAACAAACCAAAACCAAAAAAAATAAACACAAAAAAACTCGTGAGCTTCGGAGTAAAAATTTATGATAATATTAGATATTTTATTCATGTCATAGTAGTTTTCAGTCTTCAACTTGCAGGAATTACTGTATTTTGCAATACACAAGATGACACCCTACTTTCCTGTACAAATGTGGGGTTGGTACAGTACTCGCCATATTCCTCTTTCAGCGCATACCAAATAATGTTTAGAAAACATGATATTTGATATCAATGTGGTAATTTTAGATCAAATGACTTTGATGTGCATATACTTAGCAGTAAAACTGTCATTATAAGATCAAAATCAATTTGAGGAATCGTCCTGTATCTATATATTCTAGGTTTATCAACAATGAAATGATCCTTGTAATATCAATAGTCACATTCGCGAGCTTAATCGCAAAGGTTAAAAAATAAATTACATAAAACAAAGCCCAATTCATACTTAATCTTATAGGGCTATAAGTCATGTAGGGGCTCATTTTGCTATCACGTCAGTACAGGGAAAATCACGTCAAAACGGGAAAAGAATGCACCGGTACCTGGTGAAATGGAAAAATTCCTGCCGGTCGTCTAATACGAAAAAGTTTGAGAAGCACTGGCTTACAATTTATTTAATGACGTTTTACATAGCTTCACGCGTGCTACGATTTTACAATGTAGACATACACTAAATAAATACTTAAATGACAAAAAAAGTGATTTGAAACATCCTTTTTTGTGTTTTCAAAGCTTTGTGACGTATTATTGGAGGAGGGGTCTAACTTTTTATGGTGACGGTAAAAATCTGCCAAAATCTTGTGACATCATTTATGTACGGCCCCTAAGTGATATACTCATTATTTCATAATAGGGCTGCGGAAATTAACTATTAAACAATATAATTTGCAATTGTCACGCAAGTAGTAAGAAGTGTATGTCAGTCAGTCCTGACGCTACTAATTTTAGAAAGCAGGGAAAACCAAATTACTGCACTAATGCATCAAAAGGTGTGCAAAATAAATATGCGCTGTAAAAAAATATTAAATGACGTCATTGTTTTCACTCATATTTTAATTTTGGAAAAGGGATCAATGTAAAAAGAGGATTTGATGATGTTTAATTATAAAATGAAAAAACAAAGGGGGCGCCGTAGGCGCCCTGCAACTCCTATTATAAAATACTTTGTGTACATTTCAGAAAGTTTAATATTTCGTATTTATCAAACAAGGACAAGTTAGTTGGGCTTTTGAAAAAGGCCGTTGCCGTAGACGCCCTAAAAAAAAGTTGATTTTTTATAAAATAAATAGATTTCAGCTGAAAACTGCCGTCATTTTTGACGGGTGTATGCTAGTTAAATAATAATCGTTAACAATTTTAATTGATTAAAATTAATTTGATCAATTAAAATTTTATTAAAATTAAATAAAATATTTCTAGTTTCTTTTTCCCATTTATTAATAATTAATTTTTTTGTTGCTTGCATACTTTTCTCTCGTATTATTATTATTATTTATTTAGACGTGTATTCGTAAACAGAAAGGTTTTTCTTCCTTATTTCTTGCATAGCAGGACGAATTTTTGTTGTGTTTCGTCACAAAATTTTGGAGCCATGGAATAACCGTGACTTAACCGATTTCGCGAAATAATGAATCGCAACTTAACGAGGATCTATATGCGTAATAAAAATATAATTAATTGAAATTAATCGATTAAATTTTTTCCAGATTAATGAAACAAAAATTTTTTAATCAGTAACAGCCGTATTTCATGTTAATTGATTAATTTGAGAAGTGTCATCTCCCTTCATACCCTCATACACAGATACTCGAGGAGCTGAACTTACAACTGTTCTTAATTTTATTTCTAATCAGATTGGATGTTATTCTGAATGGTATTGTGTCATTTCTCGCCATGGTTTTTAGTTTTGAAAACTTTTCCCAGGGCCAAATAATTGAAACGACAACATTATGGATTGTCTCATTTTATGTACATTTATTTGATTGTTTTTCTAGTCATTTACTTTAAGTTATAAGTATAACCTATCAACCACCACTTTTATAAGTTATATGAGGAAAGAAAGTAAGACATTAATAATTTACAAGATGTCCCGAAGTTAAAAATAATTATAATCCCATTTTGATTTTTTAAAAACCCCAAAAAAACAAATGTTTGTTAAACTAATTGCGCAACCCCAACTTTCTTTCAACAACAAGAAATGTAGATTATTTAAATTTAATTAAAGATACAAATTTGCAATAATAAACGTATGAAAGGTACATAAATGACTCACATTTAATATATAATTATCCAAGTTTTTATCAAAAGTGTTTTTTTATTTTCGCACACTATTTTAATTTTCACACATTTTAGTGTGAATGAAGAAATAAAAATGTTAAATTTTTTAAACCTGTTACATTTCATCATTTAAACAACTGCTAATTTTTAAGCTGTAAACGTTATTTATAATTGCTTATGGTTTACTAACCACGTGTATAAATTTATTTTTATTTTTAGAAAGTTTAGTAATTCACCAGTTTTGTTCATGGTATGATCAATTAATTCATGACACATTATTTCATTCTTTAGTTTGTAAACATTGCATAGTAATGTAAAAGTTAAGTAAATGTTCAACAAATATTAAAATATCAATGTAAGAGTACATGATACATTAAATTTTTAACAGAGTAGCTTGCCTGTTATCTGCCTTGGTGTCTGGGGTTTCTACTTTGGATTGTACTGGTTGAGTAGAGCTCATTAATACAAAATCAATATAGTTCTTAAATAAAATGTATAATGGAATAATTATGAACCATTAATAATCTCTGTTTTCTCAATTCATGGATTGGATTGAGATGCCTAGTTTACTAAGCCAAACCATGACAACAAAAAATGATATTAACATGATTTACATCAACCCATTCTGCTCTTTACTCTCCATGTTGTATAATTAAATTTATATTCTATTTATCATGTTTGTAAGTTTTTAAAAATAATTTAATACTCAGTTACTCACCTCTACTTTATTTGCCTCATTTTAAATGTGCAAGATTGATTAAAAAAGGGTACAGTGTAAAAGTGAAAATTAAAATCTCATGACAAACTCATCAATAAGCTGTACATCTCTATAGTACCCTTATTAGATTCTAATGCATAATATTTTTCCTCTTATGGTCCATATCTTTTTAACACAAATCTGCCTTAGATATATGTAAGCCTTTAAAAATATTTTTTTCAAATGAAAATAGTTTGTAATTGAAAATAATAGCAATTCGATTGAATTGAATCACAGACTTCTTCATAACTTAAATGTTGATAGTGTACTGGCAATGGCAATTCCTTATTAGAGTCTCAATGGTTGTAGTGTGTCACCAGAGATTCATTAGTCTCAAGACAATTAACTAACAGGGTTACAGAAGTTGAGACACGCAGAGGAGTGAAAAGTTGTTGGATTAGTTAAGGAATCTGAACATTTGCAGTGTGAGTGAATTATGAGATTTACCAGATGTCCAAAATGATTTAGCTATGCACACTACAGTTTTTTAACATTCCTTTCATAGAGGCCATCAAAACCGCACTCAAAACATGTATTTTCAAATTAACTTTCTGGACCCTCATTCTGACATTTACTTGACCGATAAAAATTTACTTACGTGTGCCATTCATGTCTAAGTGTTTTAAAAAATTATATTGTTGTATACTGTTTCACATTTATATGTATATATATATATATCTTTTAATGTAAATTCACATTTTAATAATGGTAATTTATCATTTAAAAATGTGTTCAACTTGGTGCTATTTTGGAATTGATTTATCTCAGAACAAAGTCTCCATTTATAAATTAAATTGTTTTTTATATTTACCATTTATGTGCCATGTTTACTAATTATGGAAAAAGCTTTTGAAAAAATTACTTTTGTTGAAATGCTATTGCATTTAAATTTGAAGAAACAAATATAAGGGAACAATACAATAGCTAACAACTTGAATCATTAATTCATCACTTTCCACCCAATCTGTGTTCTCAGTCATTTGTTTATTTTTATAATTTATATGCTCTTCCATCCAAATAAAAAATTTTATAAAGAAAAATAAATGTTCACTTCTGATTATATAAATATTGAACTCCAGTTTGAAGACTTAATTAGATATTTGTGATTTGATATCTTGTCATTTCTTGCATGTTTATGTGTTTTTTTAAATAGCAAAGTTGTAAACATGTTTTGAAATCTATAAACAAAGGACTGTAAAAATTTAGAGGCCCTCTCCTCAAAAGACCAACACACACATTACCGGTTTTCTGCAAACATCAAACATCGCCATGGAGTATTTTAATGTGGTTAACCATTAATTACCCAGTGATTACATCACTAATTAAAAGCTCTCTCTGCTGTTTCTCCTGTTTGTTTTTCATAAACTTTGTCATGTTTTTATTTTGATATCGGTGATTATCAGTTAATTATTAAGGATTAAAGATTATAATTAATTGTTGGTGGTAAGAAAAGTAATTTAAAAATCTGTGTTCAAGAAGTATTCTTAAACTTCATTGACCTAGATTAGCTAATTATTTTATGGTTGCTGAAATTTAGTAATCATGCTAGAAAAGCTAAAGACTTCGATTCAGATTTTTAAGCCAAAGCAAAAGAAGTTTCAACACTATAAAACCTGTTAATTTAGGGGCATATAAAAATATGCGATAAATAATTTTTTTTAAAAACCATCAATATCACTTAGCAGTTAAATTTTAATCTTAAATTCTGAAATCTTATGACATGTACATGACATTGAATAATATCATTTACACTTGTACAAATGAATATACACATTATGCTGGAACATCACATTTGCACAAGTCACAATAACATTCATGCTAGTTACTAGGATCACACATCAGTGGGGAGTTTTCTATTATGTAATCATCTTCTCTATTCCAATCTTCCTTTGCCCAGTCAGGTAAATTAGTCTCATATGCCCAGCCTGGTCCCTGGAGACAATCAAAATGGTTTGTTAAGTCATTAGAATATGTGGCAGAAAGGTTAAAAAATATATCAATACAAGTTACAAACTGGGGTTTTCAAATAATCTTAAATTAAATTTTTTTTCATTTTTTAAACTGATTTTTTAAAAAAGACCCCAACTTCTTGTTTTTATTTTTATATGATAAAAACTGATAAGATCTCACAATTTAAAAATGATTTTGAAAATATAAACATGCAGTATAAATGACATATTCTAACACCAGCCTGCATTTAACAACAATAAACAAAAACAGTTGCACTTTTAATATTTAATTGAATTGAATTCTCTAATAGCTGTCTAGGGGCCGTCCATAAAGTATGTCACGCTATTTTTGACCATTTTAGACCCCCCCTGCCCCCCTGTCACAAATCTCTGGACCCCCCCCCCTAAAGTACGTCACACTTTTGAAAAAAAAATTTAATGAACACCTAATTAAAATATTTAATTTAATACTTAAATTACACTTCACCATTAAACTGTATTAAAATATAAACTTTCCGATTAAAAGTAGGGATGTACCAGATTCAAAATTTTGAAATCCGGCCGGAGCTGAATTTGGCCGGATTTATGAAGTGAAATCCGGCTGGCGCCGAATCAGATTTCTTAAAATCGTCGGATTCCTGATTTGCCGGAGCCATTATGAATATATATATAAATTAGGAATCTACCGGCCAGCCGGATTTATAAAGTGAAACCTGCCGGAATCGAAGCCAGAGCCGGATTTTTTTTTAAAATAGCCGGATTCTGGATTTGCCAGAGCTGGAGCCAAAATCCCGTACACCCCCACTTAAAAGAACTATCATATTATTAAAATGACTTTAATAGTAGAATAGTTAATTGGCAACAGTTGTCACAGTTATTCAATGAAATAGTAACTCAATCTAGATCAAATTTGAAAAGAAAAATTCCAAAAATTACACTTGACAATTGTATAATACACATAATTTCTCTGCTAACTTTTCATTTACAATGAGTGTGGCTAAGTTTTAGATAATCTTCCGATTATGCAATCTATTGACACAGGATAATAAGTAGATTAGCGAAACTTGACCTCACCCAGAGATTAAATAATACAAAGAAAACAAAACAATTTGACTTTAAAAAAAAAGACTAGATTGACAAATTATGTGACCAACTCTTGTGCTATATTGAATCTGTTTATTATGGTCCTATGAATTATGTGTCATTCAAAAATATTCACTGGACATCATCTTACAACGGTGAAATGAAGTTTTCATCCATAGTTACGACTGACATCATTCTTTCACCATCATCGTTTCCTGGAAGGATAATTGCAGACAGATCAACTCGTCCTCATCTAGCCACTCAACAGCCTCTGTATGTGCATTTTCTCTTCTGGCAATAACTGCCATAGGTTCTCTTTGACTTCTAGAAGTGATTCTCAAAGGACGGATGCTTTTTATCTGAGTTGATTCTGGAACAGTTTGGGTGGGCACATTCTCCTGAGCCCGAGCTCTGTGTTGTCCTGTATGTTTCTTCAAAATTGTTTGTGAGGCTAAATATAAGTGACCTACTTTGCAAAGTAGATCAAATAAGCTGGTAATCATATGGTTGTACTTTGAAAACTCATGTTGATCTTGGCACAATGTCATCAAATTTGAGAGTTTGTGCTACAATCAAGGAAGGACATTTATGAGAATCTGCATCTTTCTGAAGCTTTGAGTCCATCAACTATTTGGTTGATTGGGATTGGAGGAGGGGAAGAATCTTGAAGGTAAAACGTTGAAATATGAGCTTCGTGCTTTGTCGCAACATTTCATGTCCTGATATTTAACAATTTGAGTGAAGTATTGGCTGGTGCGAACATGATTGTCAAACCATACCTGATCCTTATATTTGTAATATTAGTCCTGCTGCATCCAATTCAGATTTATGAAAAACACATTAAGGAGATACACATTTCATGCTATTTTGACATAAAACTAATTCTAATTTTTCAAAAAAATTTTGAAAATTATTTTTACAGCTATTTAAATTCTACTAAAAAAATATAAATAAATTATTAAAAAAATAAATGTGTGACATCACACATGGCCTGACCCACCCCCCCTCCCCCTGTCACAAAGTGTCACACTTTCTTAGACCCCCTCCCCCCCCCCTCGGAGCGTGACATACTTTATGGACGGCCCCTATGAGGATAGGAATCATTGTAAACTTGATTCTAATTCTATGGTGGTGTCCTTCAGTTGTTGCTTTTTTTTGTATATACCAATAAATATTTATTGTTCATAAAGTTCTATACTTTTTTTTTACAAAACCAATGCATACAAAGATCCCCTATTAACTAGATATGTGTTATAATAATTTGTCAATTGTATCTTTCCCCGCTTAGTAATAAAAAAAACTTCACAACAATTTTTACGCTTCCATAAAAACAGATGCCTTGATATCAAATTGCAATACATAAAATGAGAAGTGACTGTCACAAGTGTACTGATGAGTATATCACACTACTTGAGCTTGGCACAAGGTTTATACACTCACTACCTAATACAGAAATATCACAAGCCCACTGATGAGAATATCCTTTATTGCCCCCAGCTTCATTCACCGTACATGATACCACCAGACAGAAAAAAACACACACTTTTTTTCTAAATTGAACGTTTCTTCTTTTCCAATACACTCCCCCATGGACTACTCAATACACAACCTCCACAAACCCCACCGCAAATAGTTCAGAAACGAGTTATGAAGAAAAATTGGTCATCCGTGACAATGATAA